>SDVV010016062.1:0-14351 GCA_016164225.1 Gammarus roeselii
TACATCAAAATACCAAAATGATGCAATAACCGACCAAATATGCTTGAAATATTGTGCTACATGGAAGATGTAAACCTAAAATATCCAAAAAAATCCTATAACTATATGAGATAACTATTCAAAATTCCGAAAACAATACAAATTCAACATATATCAACCGATCATTACTTAGTATACATAACACAATATAATAACTTACAATGAATCCATATCGTTCAGCTACTCTCGCTTTAGGGCATCCAATCGATACTCGCTGTACAAAAATCGTGATATTATAACTCGAACAGTCTACGTACACTTGAAAACGGTCCATTTGCAACATGCGGATACATGGTAACACCGATACATCTGGTTCAAAAATGGATAATGCGTTATGGGGTAGATCGATTCTCGTAACCAAGCTTCTGCATTCTAAGAAATATATACATCAACCCGACAACTATTGTACCATACCATTCCTATAGATATTATACACATATGAAATAAATAGATAGAAAACACAAAAAATTTCCCTAAATCCAACCAAAAGGCTTTAACCAAGCATCCAACCGCTAAGAACCCACCAACTAACCACCGAAACTAGATAAAAATACAAGCCTATATGTACAGAAAGAATATCTAGAATTTTAATCCAGACATAAATATATAATGAAATAAACACTCAAAACATAGAAATCAGCTGTGGAAATTACTGATAGGACAAAGAACGGCTAAGAGTAGCCTTGCCTAATTTTCCAAAGCGCATCCAACTTTTTGCCTAGGGGATTCCTACACCCCACCCCTCCAGAAATGTGTTGTAGCAATATTCACACCAGTAATGAATAAATATATACAATGAGCAACAGTTAGCAGCCAAGTATACTCCAATACAGCCATCTAAAGGAGAAAAAAACATATAAAAATACAATAAACAATATAAATTGATATAAATTAAAATGTTCGAAACATAAACTGCCCCAATGTATATTCGAAAGCATGGGGCCGAAAGCCCCCCAGCCCCTTCCATCCGTCGGCTTGCCTTCCTTATCAGTGACTCCGACCCACATCCGGTCCCGCCCGCCTGACTCCGGCCAGCCCCTGCCCCACCGCTAATTAAGCCCTATCTTATTCCTTCACTAACGTTTGGGTGACATTATAACTACTAACGTGGCTTTCTAGAATCACAGCTTTCGCAGCTGTGGGAACTCTTGCATGATGAAGAGGAAGTCCGGTCTTTGTGCTTGCTTCTTGTTCGAGTGTGCTGTTCTTCTATGGAGGTTTATATGAACTGTATGGTTGGCTGAGTACTAGTCGGTGGAATATTTGTGTAGACTAAGGTGCATGGTCGATTAGGGATTTCGGGTATAGGTTCTTCGTAGAAGACTTTCTACTCGTCCTCACGTAGGCCATGGTCGTTCTCGCTGGTGAGGTGTTCTGATGTTGAGCATGTAAACTGAGGGTTGGATAGCTCATTTTGGTTTTCGCTGGGTGTGGTGCCGGTTAGGACGGCCCAAGTCGTTCTATGCTCTGGTCATGTCGAGCCGTTGTTTGTGAGCTGCTGCTAATCTTTTTGCTTCGTGGCGGGTGGGGGTCGCATGCCTCGAGGTCGTAGTCGGAGGCGTTTTCGTCCCTTTGCCTTTTCGTTTTCGTGTTAGTAGACCTCACTTCATTGTCGACTGAGGAGGCAGCATCCATCGTAGTGTCCTCCTGGGCACCGATGGGTTCGGTGCTAGGGCGACTCACCTCTCTTACGAGGCGGTCGCTGAGTTGGGCGCAGGATCGTTACTGTTAGGGAGGGGTATTGAGGTCGTGATATTAGGTTGTGTTGACGATGCGCGAGTGTCGTCTGAGGAGGTGGACTTGTTTGTGTATTTAACTGCTTTGGAATAATTTAAATTACGGCAATTTTGGTTTTCATCGTGCCAGATTTGAATAGCTTGTTTTCGTACGACTCTGAGGTCGTTTTGTTGGATTGTTATTTTGCTTTTTGGTCCGAGTGCTTTGAGCAGTCGCGGTCGTCTGCCTCATGGAGGCATGAGCAATGTGAGCACGTAGGTTGGTGGGATGTGCAGTCCTTTCTGTCATGCTCGCCGGCACATCTCCTACAACGTTGGGAAATGTGCGCCTGGCAGATTTTGATGACTTAGCTGTACTCATGGCATTTTTTTGCGCATTACAGGCCATATCACCACTGGGTAAGTTTTTGTTTTTCTTGTTCGCCCGGATTATTATAAATTCCGGTGCGTCATGTCTTGGGAAAGTGATTTGGTATGCGGTGGAGTGGGCGTTTCGTATTTTGGTCCAATCTGCGAGAGAAACATTGGTGACTCCGTAATCCTTGACTAAGCATGCTGCAAAAGTACTGAGATCAGTTGTGGGGGTGTAATTGGAAGTGTATATAATTCGTCTAGTAACGTTGAAGAGCGGGTGTATTTCGACAGTTACTTTGTGTTTGTCTAGGTTGGTAATTTTTTGTACTGCGTTACTTTGCTCGAGTTTTACGACGAGGGCGGTGGCGGACCAGATACTTCATTCCTTGTCGTTGGATGATTTTCGGTCCACCCTCTAGTTGTTTGAAGAGTGCGTTCATAATAGTGAATGGGTTCGTTGAGGGAGCAACTTTGTTTGCACCGTTATCTTCTAGCGTTATGAGGAAGTGGGTAGGGAACAATGCTCATCTTCTCTTCTCGGTGGGAGGGTCAGTCTAGGGGCTGCCTTTCGTTGCCCGACTTTGTGGTCTATCTGGTATTGGAGGATCTCCCACTCGATTCTATCGCATGGGCAGTCCCAGTGTTCGTTGGGTGGCCGTTTACTTTGCAGTAAAAGCAGTGGGGTTCTTCTGATTGACATGACTGGTGATCTTCCCGATTGTCGTGGTCGTCTTGGGAGCAGATATGAACATTTCTACTTGCCTCCACTGTTTCCTCTCCTGTGTCCGTATTTCTGGCATTTATAACCTCGCATCGCTCGCGGTGTAACCCTGGTTCAGGCGTTAGAACAGCTATGTTTATGTCGGTAGGTGGGATGTGGTAGTTGAACTTAAGCAGGAGGGCCTCGGTGGTGTTTCTTCTCTTTGTGATTTTGAGAGCGATTTTTGCTTCAACTACGAGTTCCTCGTATCGAACGAGTCTGGTGATGAACTCATCGGCTTGCTCACTCGGAAAATTCTCAATGTGAATCAAGCCTGAATTCATGGAAAAAGTTTGGTGTGGTATGATTTTGAAAGACTTTATGCAGGTTCTGTTCTTGGAGAATATATCATCGCTTGGAGTTTTGTGTCTACTTTAATGGTGAAGCTATCGTTACCGCTGGCGGTGATTTTGAGAATTGGACGCCCAATAATGGACACCCAGTACATCTCGCAGTGTATATGGACTGATATCCCGTAGGCCTTTGGCATCGAAAGTTATTTGCAAGTGTTCGGGAAATTTAGGGCCATTGTTGAACAGGTTGTGTTCATGAAATCGAGAGTATTGCCTCTTTTTTGCATTCTTTGGTGTTCGGGCGTACTGAGTTTCTGTTAGAGGGAAAGCAATGTTATCGGTGAGATTAGAGGCGGAGGCATTCGCGCAGGTCGCAGATTCCTTGGCTTCTGTCCTCTTGATTAACTCATGTAGTTGGATGCTCATAGTTGCACGACTGTTTTCGATTCTAGTGAAACGTTATCGATTTCATTGGAAGACGCTGAGTAGTTCTCAGTCTCTAGCACGGAAAGGCCAATCATTTTGTGTAGGCGGTTTAGATTGTTACGTAGTTTGAGCATATTTGTTGTTATCTCCGAGAGGCACTCATCGTTGCCATTGTCTACGGCCTGGCTTAGGTCTCCTGCCGATGAGAAAGTTCTGAGGAGTTAAACGTTCCTTGGCTTTGATAGGTTTTTGTAAGTCACTCTAGAGGGGCCGCCAGCCCCTATGCGATAGGACTTGGTCCTACCTATCATTTGATCTCCGGTGACTGATGGTGGAGCTTGCTTTACATATTTTTTTGTAAGGTATATACGTATATATATATTTCTACAGGTTTTTGATTTTATTAAAAAAAAAAAAAAAATACCGCTGTTTTCAATCAATTGGTTTCGACTCTAAGTGCAAAACCTCGGTATCAGTGGGGGCTCACATCTCTGTGCACCAAGGGGGAATGTAACCACAAACTGAAAGGGGGGACGGAGGAGGATCTCTCTTATTAATACCTATTTACACAATGGGAGAAATTAAATTTTGATGTTTAATGAGGACGCCGCGGGCAGGCGGGTGAACCAGGGATACCCCAAGTTTTTTTTTCTCCTGAGGTGCCTTATTGCGCTTGCTCTAAAGATATGGTGATCAATGTCTCCAAGTAGAAAACTTTAACCTTTACGAGACGATACTCGGTCTCGGAGCGATATTCGGCTCTGAGCGGTGACTGCCTTTTATTTTGATACAGCAAAAAAAGATGCGCCTATACCCTGGAAACTTGTAAACTGTAGAACTTAGCTGCAAAGAACAGTGTGCGATGGTGTTTTCAAACTCACTTGTCCTTATTGGTTACGATACTGCATCTGCGCAAAGGTAGGAGGTAGGTGCATCTAGGTAGAGTTGATCATGAGGAACCAACTTCTTGATACCCCTTCCTCCTCACTTCCCGTCATCCCTGCTCACGCATGCCTGTTGCATCTACTGTCTGAATGGTCTCTTTGAGTATCGTGTAAAAGTTATTTTCTTACTCTGGAGGTAATAACGTTTTATGTCAGACAGTATAGGGACAAATAATCATTAAATAATGTGGAATTTAATTTAGTTCAGTGGCCAATTGTGATAGTGAAATTGAGTTGAATTTGACCGTTTTTGATTGGTCCAAGGAGGAAGAACACAAACAGCGTCGCTAGGGAGCGCAGATACCGTGACTGGGATTGTCGGCCGCCGCCTCAAGGGAGCGATCAGAATACAAACCTTACCCGATATAGCTCCGCCAGGATAGACCAAATGATGGATACCGATGTTCACGCGTGACTATTTTTGACTAGTTTATTTATAGATGTTCACCTCAAATAGATACCATTGACTAGTCCATGTAAAGTTAGGATAACGTAGTGTTAGCATTATTTAGTCTCCTTGAGTTTACTTTGAAATAAACGATTGGGATGACTTAGATATTGCCAACTCGAGGTAAGTTCATTTTCTTAGCTAGATTCCGTGCTCACAAACAGCAAGTGGTCGGAAAAACTGCATACATTTATGTTATATATCCAACAATAAATGATTTCTATGAAGATGGAGTGAGGTAGTTTATTATGCCCGGTTCAGCCCCAACCATGCTCATTCAGCCTCTTCTCCCTGTCACATATACATATACACATTTATTCCACTATACTTCCCCTAGTGAAAGTCATAGAGGGATGTATTCTCCACACCCAATACCTGGCTTTATCCCTGTTCGCTAACGGGTTGGGGTACAAAGATATTTCATTCCTGCAACATCTCTCTGACAGAGCTACGGCCAGGTAAATGCTGCCTCGGGAAGAAATTACGGACCAAAATGAAGCCATTCTTATCTGGAACTCCTTACCTCAGCCACTGTCGTATTGACCGTCTCGACAGTATTACTGTTAGGGGCCCGGTCGTACTGCCGCTTCCCCTTGGCGGTAACCTTCAGCTCACCGAGGCTCGGGCCTCCGGTCTTGAGGCTCGCGTCCACGCTGACACCGTTGGGTTTCTCGGGAAACCTTACAAATTAAATGAACCTGACTGACGAAGTTTCTTTGTCAAAAAGTCTATGCAAAAATATTAATACAATATTAATAAATAATTGAATTAGGACATCAATTCATTGTCAAGGTAGACCTACAATATCTCACAAGCGTTAGTATACCTTTCTATATTTGGGCTAAATGTCGTTATTTCGCTCTTCATAGTGACGAAATACCACGATTGTTGATCTGAACGCACTCTATAAGGCTTCTCATTAATGCTTAAATTTCCACTTCACGGTGATATTGTTGTTTTTTACATTAAATTCGTATGTCTATGTTACGAAAGTAAGTTCATACTTTACAAAAATAGTTGTCCGTCAGTATTCGTTGTGACTTTCTTTAATTTTGCATGATTGCATCAAGTCTTCTAATTGTGCACAGGTGGCCGAAGGAAGCGATCTCCTTCCTCCTGGTGTATTTTATTTTATCAGCTATAGAAGGATTGTCTTTCTTCGAGCTCTTCAAAACACCCCGAGGATGATCTGTAAGGCTTGGGTAGTGCGATAAGACCATCCTCTTTTTATCTAATGAAATCGGTTTGTAATCTTATAATTGTGTTAGGGGTCATAAGCAAGTTCAAATACGGAACCTCTTCCCACTTTCTTTAGGTTTTCCAACATTTTAGTCTCTAATAGTTGACCATTTACATTCTATATCTTTAATACAATGACAAATCAGCTCAAGAAGAACTCAAATCGATCTTAAAAAGTTAATAAATTTTAGATGCAGTGTGAAACGACTAACCTATTCATTACATTAGGCGTCTTCCTAAGTGACAGTGGAATCCGTGCAACCACAATGATCGATTCAATAAATAAAGTGTCTTCTCATGAGATAGTTCAATAGGTGCATTAAGAAGACAAGAAAACACACCACCACAGCAACCACAATAATCGATTCAATAAATAAAGTGTCTTCTCATGAGATAGTTCAATAGGTGCATTAAGAAGGCAAGAAAACACACCACCACAGCAACCACAATGGTCGATTCAATAAAAAAAGTGTCTTCTCATGAGATAGTTCAATAGGTGCATTAAGAAGGCAAGAAAACACACCACCACAGCAACCACAATGGTCGATTCAATAAATAAAGTGTCTTCTCATGAGATAGTTCAATAGGTGCATTAAGAAGGCAAGAAAACACACCACCACAGATACCACAATGATCGATTCAATAAATAATGTGTCTTCTCAAGAGATAATTCAACAGGTGCATTAAGAAGGCAAGAAAACACACCACCACAGCAACCACAATAATCGATTCAATACATCAGGGATTCCAGTGCATTAGGAAGGCAAGAAAGCACACCATTACAGCAACCATACTAACCGATTCAGTACATGAGGTGTCATTTCAGTGTTAGAATAGGGTAGGTTTAGGTCTAGGTAGATTGCCCTTAGAGCATTTGGCTTCTCCAGGCCCACATTTTGTTGCTGTGTAAAAACTTCGATCAAAATCTTACTAAGCATGTAATCAGTTTATATTCTGCTCGGTTGATGTTCATTTGTACTCTAAATTGTAAACCGATGTGGTAATGAAGTGTTTCTTCTTAAATGATACATGCGTTATTGCATTATGAAGACAAAAAAAACATATCACCACAGCAACCACTCTAACCAGTTCAATACATCAGGTGCTAGTCGCGTCAGTGCATGAAACACATACTCACGGCAGCCTCATAACTCACCGATCAGGATATGTGAGGCTGTTCCTGTAGTGGGAGTTGAAGTAGTAGTTGGCGTTTTGCCCCAGGGCGGCCATAAGGGACACGGCTCCTTGCAACTCCCCCGCATCCTGCGCTGACGAGGCCTCACTGCTGACGAAGTAGTAGCCTCCATCAGGGGTGGTTGCGGTCAGCTGGGGGAAGATTATAGTTACTTACTGATGTGTCATAGTCAGCCGAAGAACAATAGTGGTTTTAAAGAACAAAGGAAAGCCATACGGTCATTAGTTTGTGATGCAGGTTATTAACCAAGCATGCGCCTGCCATGAACTTTTACAGGATTAGCACTCATACTCCAGACCGAGGGACTCATCTGAAGGAATGACGGTAAAGTATGTCACTTTCCACACCCCGAGGTTGGATGGTTGCTATTTCGTCAGCTGCTTATGCGATAACAGAGAAAACACGAGTCTCACACAACGATCGAACAAACAAACGACATGTCGCGCGTGTGACACTGATCCTATTACGCTATTGCTTCGTTACTGACTCTTGTGGCATGAGTAGCTGTGGTATGACAGTCGCTATACAGACTGCAGACTCCTGTCATTGGAGGTGCTGTGGTCGCTTGTTTGTCCGTGTCTCACTTTTTTTATGTTTTGAATTAATGATAAAACACTTTGAAACACAAGTTATTGCCTCATTCATCGGCAGTATTTTCCCGAACGAAATCTGTATACTTTTATTTTGCTAATACAAAAAGTGAATCCTTAACCGTCCGCGTAAACTCCCTAAGCTAAAACATCTGTACCATAACAGGAACTGACTGCAACAATCTTTTGTAAACTTACATATATGCATAACCTCGAGATATATAAATAATATATATATTCCTTTTGTAATTGATCTGCCGTCTATTCAACTCCACAATCACTCACATCAAATATTTATTAGTAGCTATAATGTAGCCGTACGGACCTGGTAGCGAGAGGAGTGAGGAGGAGAGGGAGCAATTTTGGAGCGACCTGAGCGAGTGTATTGTGAGTTTTGAAAGTCAATTCAGTGTGGTTGTACTGGGCGACCTTAACGGACAGTTGGAGATGCAGTGGTGGATAATGTGACAGGGAAGTATAGTGTTCCTGGTAGGAATATCAGTGGAAAAAAACTTATAGGTCTGTACATGGAGCAAGAGTACACGAGATATCCACAAGTACACATCGGTAAGGATGGCACATAGTCCAGTGGTGGAGAGAGCGCTGATGGATTTTGTGCTAATTTCGAGGAGATTGGTGGGGTGGCTGTTGGATGTGCGAGTCTTGAGAGGGGAGGATGGAGGAGTGTCTGACCATCTGCTGGTGGGAGGAAGATTAAGAGTGTAGCATAGGTGGAAGGGGAAGAAAAGAGTGGGAGGAGGAAGAGAAGTAGTGAAAGTGAGTGAGCTAAATGATAAAAGCAGAGCCGAGGAGTTTCAGAGGGCTTTGAGGGAGGAATATGACAACGTGAGAGAGCAGGACCAGCATGATCTGGAGGAAGAATTGGAGACGTTCTGAGAGCCCGTGTTGAAATGTTCGAGAAATGTGTGGTGGGCGCCGTGCGGGTAGGTGCAACGGAAGGGCTGCGAATGGTGGAACGAGGAGGTCAAACTGGCGGTGGCGCAGAAAAGAAGAGATTTTGAGGAGTGGTTGCAAGCGAGGTCAGTGGTGGCCCATGACAATTATAAGGAGAAGAGGAAGGAGGTAAAGCGAGTGGTCTGCCATGTGAGGCAGACAGTTGTGTTCTGGAAAGAAGTTTAGAGGGTGAGAAAGGGAGAGACCGAAAGGAAGAGGCGGTGAAAGATGAAAACGGCCAGTTTTTGACGGAAAGTGGTAGTGAAAGGAAGAGGTGGGCCGAGTATTTTGATGAATTGTTGAATGTCGAGGATGACAGAGAGGCAGACATTGTTGCTGAATGGTGGTGGTGCGCGGATACCGGTTTTGGAGAGAGACTGTTTGGGGACATTACCCGGGAGAAAGTGCAGGATGAGGTGAACGTAATGAAAGCAGCGAAACCCTCCGGTTTGGATGGTGTTGCGACCGAGTGCCTGAAAAGGGGTGGAGTAAAAATTATCGAATGTCTGGTGAGGCTGTTGAATCTGTGTTTCGTAGCGGGCGTGGTGCAGTGCTTGCATTGCTCCGTTGTACAAGGGTAGATGAGATAAACATGAGGCTGCAACTCGAGAGGTATCAGCTTATTATGTTTGGTTGGTAAGTTGCGCGGGCGAGTGAGATAATTAAAATGATTGCAGACTGTACGGATGGCGCAACAGGAGATGAACAGTGTGGCTTTAGGAGCGTAGAGGGTGTGACGATCAGATATGTGCAGTCAATCAAGTCTGTGAGAAATGCATAGTGAAGGGAAAGAATGTGTTCTGGGCCATCATGGGATTGGAAAAGGCTTACGACAGGGTTGACATTAGGGCGTTGTGGAGGGTGTTGCGTCTGTATGGAGTGGGCGAAAATTTGTTGAAAGCAGTTCACAGTTTCTATGTTGAGAGCAGAGCATGTGTCAAAGTGGGCAGCGAGGTGACTGATTGGTTTAGAGTGAAAGCGGGTCTGAGACAAGGCTGCGTTATGTATCCCTGGCTGTTCAATCTGTACATGAATGGAGTGGTCAGGTAGGTAAACGCAAGTTTATTGGGTCGTTGCTTGGAGCTGCTGGAAACGAATGAGCGGAGTTGGCAGTTGAGCCAGTTACTGTTTGCGGATGATAAGGCACTGGAGGAAGATTCAGAGCAGTAGCTGTGTAGGATAGTGTCTGAGGAGGCAGCTCCGATTGAACGTGAGTATAAGTACAGTAACGAGATGCTCGAGGAATTTAGATACGAGCGGAATTAGTGTCCTTCTTAATGGAGATGTATTGGAGAAAGTTCAATGTTTTAAGTATCTGGGCTCCCATGTGGAGAAGACTGAACTAGTGGAAAGTGAAGGGAAGTCACGAGTGAAGGGAGAGTGTAATGAGCTGTAGGACGTTGGGGATGGAAGCAAAGAGAGGGCTGTATGAGGGTATAGTTGTCCCAACTGTCCTCTACGGGGCTGAGAATCGGTGAACGAGAGCAGAAAGTTGAATGTTTCTGAGATGAAATATTTGAGGAGCATGGCTGGTTTGATGCTGAGAGACAGGATCAATAACGACGTAGTGCGAGCTAGAACGGGGATGGAGAAAATGTTATAGGACAGAGTTGATTCGCGTGTTCTGAGATGGTTCGGGCACATGGTGAGGATGGATGAAGGGAGATTGGTGAAAAGAGTGTTGAAGGCAGAAGCGAGTGGACGTAGGCCTAGAGGGAGACCGAAGTTTAGGTGGATGGATAGTGTAAAGCAGGCATTAGGAAGGAGAGACTTCAGTGTTGAGGCAGCGAGAGAGTGTGCAGTGAATAGGCGTGAGTGGAGAATGATTGTTAATGAATGATTTTTGACGCTGCCCTGATGAGCTTTCCCGCTCTTGAAATCTCGTAGAAAGACGGGATGGTCGTGAGCAGGTGGGTGGGGGGTGGGTCGGTGGTCATCATTCCGCGGCAGGGGTAAGCCAGTCATACTGTCGGGCCCTGCTGCCGACACTGACCCCGGACCGCACTCATGACCCGGAGGGTGTGCTGCGGGGTCTCCCGACTGGACCCTTTGGCGCAAACGGGGTAAGTTCTGTGAGTGTATGAGAGGAGTGTGAGATGCATCTTGCCGTCGGTCACTCCCCTTTTCTGGGGAATTCGGCCTTGCGTCTCGTCTGTGTGATAATGTAGTTTTAGCACAATTTTTTGATTCAGATAATGTATTAGCTAGAATGTATCATATTACTTTTGCGCCAATCAAGCGGTCTGGCACGTGAGTCAGCTAACGTAAGTCGAGTCACTTTAGCGCCCCTGGGTTACTTTTGCTCGATTTGTGTTCGCTCAGGGTACCGACGGGGCTCCAGATTAATTGAAAGATAATAGATTTATCGGCGCTTCCTGTAGCCAAGCGACGGGCGGTCTAGATTAAATTATAGATTATAGATACAAGTTAATTGGCGTCTACGGGATACGTTGCGCAAAAGGGGCGTCTCGCAACTCTTCTAGCTGCAAAATGTCTTTCAATGACGTGTTTACGGTACTTTTCCGTTGTATCAGTTGAAGTCATTGATTTATTTAGGAAATCAGTGACTTTAACTTAGCTTTCTATGTCGTCCATCTGATGAGCTTGCTATAGCGTAACGTGTTATGGATTAGAAATTTTGATCAAGGCCATAGCTTTTCATTCACCAAGTACTTCTTTAAATCTTCAAATCCTTATCACCAATGGAAATAAACATTCTATTAAAGAAGTGGTGGCAGCTTGGAAGAAAGGGACGAAGGCAACTCATATCAGGAACTGATGTCGATTTGCTCCGACCATTCTTCATAATGCCTAGCAAGTGGCATCCGAACATTTCATCATGTCATCTCTTCGTAGTTCCGTGTTATCAGTGTGCCCTCCGATTCTTCGGGAGTGACCTGGTGTACTCTGCTCTACCGTCTATTGCTAAACATCGAGAAGACTCATCACCGCAAACCAAGAAAGAAGAACATCATTTTATGTTGACCACTACAGGGGCATCTTCAAGCTGAGCATCTAGGACGACGTATTGTTTTAATTTGTTCGAATAATGTGTGTACACTGGATACTAATGACCAGGTGGAATATTGCAAAGTTTCCCAACCCATCTCTAGTGTTCATTGCTTATCATTCGTTGGACGAAGTTACTTCTCTGCCCTTATATAGCGGAACGATGCAGGCACTGCGCCACTCACTCGGTACCACGCCGCCACAAAACACAAGTTCAGTAACCTCACCAACCATTCGACAATCGTTACTCCACCCTTCTTCAGGCACTCGATCACAACAATGTCCGCAGCAAGTCTTTTCCCAAAACTGGCATCCGAGCACCACCACCCACAGCAACAATTTCAGCCTCTCTGTCATCCTCGTCATTCAACAACTCATCCAAATACTCGGCCCACCTCTTCCGTACATCACCTTTTTCCAATAACAACTGGCCGTTTCCATCTTTTACCACTTTCTCCTTTCCGGTCTCTCCCTTTCTCACCCTCTTCACCTCTTTCCAGAACATCTTTTTGTTCTCCTCAAAATTCTTGCACAACCGTCTGCCCCACCTGGCATCAGCGTCCCTTTTGGCTCTCCTCACCACCCGCTTCACCTCGTTTCTCCTCTTCTTGTAGCTTCCATGAGCCAAGTCCGACTTCACCAGCAACCACTCCTCAAACGCTCCTCTTTTCCGTGCCACCGCCAGTTTGATCTCCTCGTTCCACCACTCGCAGCCTTTCCTCCTGCACCCTCCCACACGTCGCGCACCACACACCTTCTTCGCACATCTCAGCAACGCATTCCTTAACGTCAAGTGATAGTAGCATGAATAGAACGTCAAGTGATAGTAGCAAGTGATAGTGGCATGTCAAGTGGGAGTAGCATGAATAAAAGTTTGATATTTTGAGTGGATAACCTCTTCAAAGCATTGTTCAAAATTGTTTGCTTGCGATTACTATGGATATTTACTGACCCAATGGAACATTGTTAGGTTTCTCAAATCTCATCCTGAATAAGATCTTTGCATTCGTCATAGCGCCGAAGTGATGCCTTGCAGGATTATGACAAAGCCTGTCCCTAGCATTCGGAAATCTTATGCAACAGAGAATGTCGTAATTTTTGCACTTATATTGTGAATTAGTTTCCTTAGTCAAGATACTTCAAATTTGTATGTCAGTATTGATTTTCCTTAGGAAATCAATGACTTGAACGAAACCTTATGAGACGTCCATCTGATGAGCTTGCTAAAGCGAAACGCGTAATGGATTAGAAATTTTGATCATGCCTGTAGCTTTTCATTCACTTATTACTTCATTGAGTCTTCAAATTATTATGGCTATTGAATCCAGGTATCCGTGCACAGTAGTCGGACACGTTAACTACCGAGCCATGAGTTTATCCCGTACCCGCCCGGCCATGGCAAAGATTTTGAGGCTAAGTGTCTTCGTACATTTAGGGCAGCTCATCCGTCTGCCAAAGTATCCCCATGAATAATAACTGGAACGAAATAGCGTTTTCTTTTATTGAGAAACACATCCGTTTTCTTCAGTTTAGATGTAGTTCATTTAAACGTGCAAAGTGAATTCGGGGGTTCGAATCCAGGTATCAATGCACCGTAGTCGGACACGTTAACCACTGAGCCAAGAGGGCATCCACTACCCACCCGGCCGTGCTAGAGAATTCAAGGTTAAGTGTCTTCGTACATTAAGGGCAGCTCATCCGACTGCCACAGTAGCCCCATGAACATTAGATAGAACGAGATACTGTTTTTTTATTGTGAAACCCATCCTTTTTCTACAGTATAAGTGCAGCTCATATAAACGTACATTATGAATTTGGCGGTTCGAATCCAGGTATCCATGCACCGTAGTCGGACACGTTAACCACTGAGCCAAGAGAGCATCCACTACCCGCCGTTTATATGAACTGCACATGTACTGTAGAAAACGGTATCTGGTTCTATATAATATTCATGGGGCTACTGTGGCAGACGGATGAGCTGCCCTAAATGTACGTAAACACGTAACCTAGAAAACCCCGCCATGGCCGGGCGAGTAGTGGATGCCCTCTTGGCTCGGTGGTTAATGTGTTCGACTACGGTTCATGGATAAATGTATTCAAACCAGTGAATTCACTGTGTAAGTTTAAATGAACAGCACTTATACTGTTGAAAACGGGTGTGTTTCTCAATTAGAGAAAACGGTATTTCGTTTTATCTAATATTCATGGGGCTACTGGGGCAGACGGATGAGCTGTCCTAAATGTACGAAAATATTTAACCTTAAAATCTCTGCTATCGCCAGCGGGTAGTGGATGCCCTCTTAGCTCAGTGGTTAACGTGTCCGACTACGGTGCAAATTGATTTTCAAGAAGCTTCTTACTAAA
>SDVV010016063.1:0-14351 GCA_016164225.1 Gammarus roeselii
GAGGGGCCTCTATAGGGTCCCACAGTTTCTCAAAAGGCTCCCAAAGGGTCTCAAGGGAGTCCCAAAGGGCCCCAGAAAGATCCAAGTGGACCACCCCAAATCCACCCGGTCTCCCAAGTCCCCCGGGCTCCCGAAACCCCGGGTCCTCGAGTCCCGCGGATCCCACGAGTACCTCCTCTCCCTGGGTCACCTTCTCTTAACCAACCTCGTTACATATAATAATAATAATGATAACAAATTTAAAATTCATCACCATGAAAAAAGGGCAGAGAAAAATAATAGAGCCCAAGCAAGAAGAAATAATAAAATACTAAAATAAAGTGTTAATGATCTATAAAATGAATAAGCATCCATCCACCCCAATGCTCACTTCGACACAAGCATAATGGGGCCCTGATGCTCACTTCAACACAAGCATAATGGTGTCCTGGTGCTCACTTCAATTCTAGCATAATGGTGCCCTGATGCTCACTTCGACACAAGCATAATGGTGCCCTGGTGCTCACTTCAATTCTAGCATAATGGTGCCCTGATGCTCACTTCGACACAAGCATAATAATAGTGCCCTGATGCTCACTTCGATGCAAGCATTATGGTGCCTTGATGCTTACTTCAACACAAGCATAATGGTGCTCTGATGCTCACTTCGACACAAGCATAATAATAATGCCCTGATGGTCACTTCGACACAAGCATAATGGTGCCTTGATGCTTACTTCAACACAAGCATAATAGTGCCCTGATGCTCGATATAAAACGGTTACGTCAGCATGTTTTATTGTGCAGACACGGACTGATTTGAGCCTTCTTTCCACCGGAGCCTCAACGTGAGTCATAATAGGCTCCACCGTAAGGCGCGACCGTCGTTGATTCAGGTAAGTTCGCACGGCCTCGAGTGCGAAAATATTAGACTTGTCGAGATGGGATCGAGCACATATTTCAAATATGGCACATTCGCGCACTAGCGCTTACAAGAGAGTAAAGAGTTAACGCGTATCTTTTCATGGTAAGTTGGGTGAGTCAGTAGGCTTTGTTGGTTGCTCGTCGCTGCCCCGACGCACTCGAACGCTCGTCAGGCTGCCGCGAGTGCGTTGCACTCCATCAGTAAGTGTTTCACGCTGATAGCCACTTGGTGGCAACAGGGTAAGGTGGCGCGTTTGGTCCTATGTCGACATCCATCAGGTGGCTGTGAGTTATCTACGTGTGTCCCGTGCACAAACGGTTGATGAACACTTGGTCATTTTCTGTTGGTGAACTTTCTTTCCCATTCTCCGACTGAGGGTTCGACTGAAAGCAATTTTAGTCCACTCTGTTGACACATTTCATCCCACCGGGATGTTATATGGGAATTGATAATAGGGAACCAGTCCCGGTAATGTATTGCGAAAAATTGTTCTTGGTTAGTTGATGCCAGTTTAGCAAGCGAGTCCGGAAGTTCGTTTCCTCTTATTCCCGCGTGTCCGGGGATCCAGCAGAATTCAACTGCCTGGCTCGTCTCGGTCATCCCAAAGAGATCGTGCTGCATTTTACGTAGAACTGGATATTCGTTGAGTGCGTGGAGCTCCGCGGAGAACACGGAGGCCGCTTGTGGGAGGGTGGTTGAGAGTGGGATGTTCCCGCACACAGCGGCGGCTTCCACTCCGTCCGCGGTCTGGAGCCGTCAGTGTATATGTGGCGGTGCTCTAGATATTCTTCCTCAAGCAGTTTAAGGAATTCCTGCCGGTACGCGTTGGTTGGAGTAGTTGCTTTAGGGTACACTTGCAGGTCTAGGTTGACCGGTGGTGGGTTGATTATCCATGTTGGTGTGTTAATTTGAAGAATTCGGTAGGAGAATGACGGCTAAATAGCTTTACGATTGATATTCAGCGAGGTCATCAGGTTGTCCACGCATAGGGAAACAGTGGGCATATATTCTTTTTAGCCGCGAAAAGGTGATGTGGCTGATTGCCGGGTTGTTGATTAGACTTCTAGTCTTAAAATAGTATTGTAGCGCAAGTTTGTTTCGTCGGAGCGGAAGTGGAAGTTTGTTAGCGAGCACATTAAATGATTCGATTGGGGTGGAGCGAAACGCGCCGGTTGTGATACGCAAAGCATTGTTCTCGATGGTCGAGAGTAGTTTTGGTTGCTAAACCGTAGACATGACACTGACTGGGCAACCGACGCGCCGCGGCGAATGAAATCTACACCCTGCGGACAAACCTTCATCTCGGGTCCTCCGTAAGTTAATAGCATCCATCCATTTCACTGAGATTGGTGTATAATTGGAGGGCATATGATAAACAAAAGTATTTAGTTCTGAAATCGATTTTAAATAAATTAAAGATAACAAAGGTTAGAAAAATATCAAATTAAATCACGTAGGCATACTCCACATTAGTTTTTAAATTATTAATTGAATGACAGGGATAGACTCGCTATCATTTATAAACATAAGGATCTTTTCTTCGCAATAGTACTTCCCAAGAGCTTTCAAACGGCAGTGTACTTCATGCAATGATAGCTAAAAACTATAGGGAGAGAGACTTTACATGAGCTTGAAACGGTGGTGTATTTCACGCGATGAAAGCTAAAAACTGTAGGACGAGAGATTTTACCAGAGCTTTCAAACGGTGCTGTATTTCACGCGATTATAGCTAAAAACTGTAGGAAGAGATATTTTAGCAGAACTTTCAAACGGTGGTGTTTTTCACGCGATGATAGCTAAAAACTGTTGGAAGAGACTTCACAAGAGCTTTCAAACGGCGGTGTCATTTCCCGTGATAAAAGCATACCCATTGTTCTCATCGTCTGCCTCTAAGCATCACAGTCTGCCTCTAAGCACCTCAGTCTGCCTCTAAGCAACCCACCGCCACCTGACGTGCATCCCTAGCTCTCAGCAGAAAGAAAAACTAGTGTCGAAAGAAATAGAAAATCTAAAAGTGAAAATTCTGTCGATATAAAGTGCTATATAAATTTCTCCCCATTGGCGATTCTGTTAATAGTGACAGTGTGATTATTAGTGATTGTTATTAGTGTTATTGTTTTAATGCTGTTAGAATTGATCACAGCATTGTCACAAAAAATTTGATGTATAATTTTTTCATACATATCAAGACCCCAATGAGGAATTATCGAGTGCACAGTGGTAACCATTGAAACCTGACTAAAATACCTAAAAAGCCACTGTTGATATGAATTACACCAATTGAAAATAAAGTGTGTTAATATACAATTATACTCATACCATCACCAAACAAGAGAACAAATAGCAGCCTAGCTGGTGTATTGGAGCATTTGACTAAAGAGGAACGAACACAAGACTTCCTGGACTGATAACGTGGCAGGCCCAACACAAGCCCTTCTCCCTGCCCTCCCGCCCCCTTCACTCCCTCCGTCCCGGCAACTTTACGTCAGTGTCACGACACGAAAATGCGTCGATCATTTTTATGCTTCAGCTGCAACAAGACATTCTTTGCAGTACATCTTAATGGTGACCCTGACATGGACAGGAACAGGAAGTGTATCCACTGTCATGCAAATATTGCAGCAGAGGCGAAATGCATGGATTATGAACGTCACATAGCAACGCTGGAGCAGACCATAAACATTATGTCGAGGCAGCTGGAAGAGCTGAAAATAAATTTTTCTGCATATACTGCTGGTAGGAGCACCAACCAGGTTTACCCACATTCCCCAGTTAAAAAAAAACCACTGAATACCCTCCAAGCTACCTCTCGCCGACCGCCCCCTCCTCTCACCTCCCTTTGCCTACCCTTTGTGACGTCCAGTTGCCAACCTCCTCCTTCTTCCTCAGTAAACATCACCCAAGCAACTCCTCGTCGAACCCCCCTGCTACCTACTCTATCATATGATCTACGCGGACATGCTCTAGGCAACGCTAAACGGCCGAAGAGCGACCAAAGGAAGTGGGGAAATGACAGCCAGCAGAGAAATGGCTGGGTACGGGCCAGTACAGAAGCAGTTGAGGTGGAAGACTGCAACGGAAAATGCAGTCCAAATTATAAACTCGTACGACCCACTAAAGCAGGAAGAAATTGGTTCCGTTAGCTTTCTCGTTGGCGACAGTAGTGAAGCACCAAAACAGGGAGTTCGTCCTCGTGCTACTGTGCAAACCCTCACCAACCAAGTCAAAAAGCTGAGCACCAAAAAAGCGACCTCATTATGGTTCAAGTAGGTCTAGAAAGCCTGCAAGTCGATACGCTTCTTGATAAATACAAAAACCGCATGAGAGCGATAAGAAAATAAAACCAGCAACGATGGTATTTTTACTGCCATTTTGCCTATGATGAACGTCGAAAACAAGATACGTGAAAGGATTGAGTACATCAATCGCGCTGTGGAAAAGATAGCCAACGAAGAAGGACTATGCTATGCAAAGACTGAACCTGTATTTGAAGGAAAACCTGAACTATTCCAGCGTGATGGACGGCATCTCAATGCGCGCGGAAAAGCGCAGTTCGGCATCCTACTCAGTAATGCAGTTGAAACGTTTCACAGCAAGAAACGGTCCATGATAAGCACAGGAAGAGGATCGGGAAACTACGTCACCCAAGAAACGAACGGAAACATCTAACAAGACCAAAATGAGCAAAACCAGGAGCGAGAATTCGTGGTGCTACCGAAGCAAACCACCGAGAAAAGAGCTGGTGGGTCAGGCAGCAGAAGCAACTACGGTAGTGAATCGAGCTACTCTCAGCGCAACTCAACAGAAGACGTGTCATCCAAAACTGATAGGAGTGGAAAAATAAAAGTTCTACTGGGAAATGTACAGTCACTAATGCAAAGATGGATCTTCTTCAGGGCTAAGTGAAAGCGAACAAATATGACATAGTTGGAATTAACGAATCGTGGCTGGACATGAATGACCGGAATCTCCAGGCAGAAATAGGACTTCAAGGACCCAGGACCTTCAGTGTAGACAAACCTTTTTCAAGCAAGAGAGGAGGAGGGTCATTGCTTTATGTCAAAGAAACCTTTTGTCCAATACTTCGCAAAGCAATAACATCTTATGAGGTAATCCAGGTCGACATTATGCCCTCTGATGGGATAATATTGAAAATTGTACTAGGATAGCGAAATCCAATAATAACAGTAGATGAAGAAAACAGTCTCTTTGATGAATTGGGGAAAATCATTTCTTCATCCATTGAGAGTATCTTAATGGGGTACTTCAACCTACTAACATCAATTGGACAACACTGGAAGCTGCATTACGGGGCGGTAGTTTGATGCAATTCGTCAATACTAACAACCTAAAACAGTATGTGGAAGAACCAACCAAAGGGCCTAAAATCTTGGACCTTGTTCAATCGACTGAAGAACAACTAGTTGAACTGGTAACAGTTGAAGAAAAAATAGGTGATCACCATACTATTGGATTCCAAATCACAGCAAACCAAACAGTACGAGAATCAGCAAGGTATAACTAAAATTTTTGAAGACCTAATTTTGATGGCCCAAAGGACGAAATCACAAACATAGACTTCGAGTACCGGTTCGATGGAAGGACTGCTGATGAATGTCTAGCGTATCTTAGAGATAGGGTGGTGCAAGCCAGCAATCGATACATCCCGGAGAGAAAAGTACACAGATAAACAATACCTCTTGGCTGAATAATGAAGTTCAAGAAGCAATTGCTAGCCGACATACACTGTACCAAATTCACAAAACCAATCCAACACCGGAGTCAGACCAAGCGCATGAGCGAGCTGGTAGAAGAATGAAAAGAGTGGTCAGAAGCGCCAAGAGGGATGAAGAAAAAATGTTGCTAAATCGGCTAAGCAAAATCCAAAAGGATTTTATGCATATGTGTAGAGAGACGTGTTGTTCGTGACAGCATTGGCTCTCTGTGAAACAGTGCAGGGTCTATCATACTCAACGACTACTTTGTAACCGTCTTCACAGATGAGAATATTAATAATATTCCAGAAGTCGAACAGCTTGTGGAAGTGCAACCGTTGGAAAATATCAACTTCTTTGTTGACGAAGTAGAGAAACAATTCAGCAAACTGAATATTTACAAATCTACAGGACCAGATGACCTGCATCCGAGAGTGTTAGGGAACCTTTCCGAAATCATAAGTGGTCCACTGACAGAAATCTTCAACAGGTCTATGACTATTGGAATTATTCCAGATAACTGGAAAACCGCAAACATTACAGCCATATTCAAGAAGGGTAGTAGACAAGAGACTGGAAACTATAGACCAATCAGTCTCACATCTGTGGTCAGCAAAACCTTGGAAAGATTAATAAAAACAAGCATAACGTGTCACCTTGAGAGAAACCACCTCATCAAGAAAATACAACATGGCTTCAGAAGCAAACTTAACTGCCTGTCCAATCTCCTGGAGTACTTTAATAAGGTCACTGAGATATACGATGAAACCAAAGCGGTCAACCTTCATTATTGTGACTTTCAAAAAGCGTTTGATAAGGTCCCCCATGAACGCCTACTGAGAAAGGTGGAGGAACTTGGCATAACTGGAAATGTGTCCAGGTGGCTCCGAAATTAGCTCACGGGCCGCAAGCAACGGGTCTGTATTGGCCAAGGAAAAAGTCAGTTGGCTACAGTAATATCAGGAGTAACCCAGGGCCGTGTTCTTGGGCCCCTTCTCTTTATAATCTATATAAATGATCTCGACGCCGCCATCGTTAGCAAGTTATCAAAATTTGCTGACGACACTAAACTCTGCCAAAAAGGGGGCTGTGAGCAAGATTGCATTACTATTCAAAGGGATCTTAATAAACTTGTGGACTGGTCTGATAAGTGGCAAATTAACTTTAATATTGAAAAATGAACGGTAATGCTTATTGGATCACAAAATCAAAATTCTGCTTTCGTAATGGAAGACCAGCATATAACTGAAGTAGACCATCAATGGGACCTCGGAAAATTAATCACCAAAGATCTCAAGTGGAAAAAAAAAGTGGAAGCTAGCTACAAGAATGGCACTAGAGTCCTTGGCTTTATATCCAGAAACTTCCACTGCAAGTCCAGGGACATCGTGCTTCCACTATATACTTCAATCGTCAGGCCTCAAATGGAATTTGCAGTACAATTTTGGTCCCCTCACCTAAGAGGTGACATTAACATATGGAACGTGTTCAGCGCCGTGTAACAAAAATGATTACGGGACTGAGAAATAAGACATATCAGTTAATAGAAACCTTCAAATACCTAAACGGATTTACCAAACAAGATACCAACAATTTGTAACCGCTTACCACATGATGTGGTTAGTAGTAATAACGTAAACACATTTGAAAACCGCCTCGAAAAACACTGGGAGACGAGTCCACCCCCTTACAAAGCATTTGGACCTGTGCCGCCGAGATGGCAACAACCTCCGTTGGAGCCTTCAGCATCCGACAGCCCATGAACGATGGGCACCTCATCTAGGCTGGGCTAGCTGTAATGCAAATTCAATTTTGGAATACTGCTAGAATGGACTCTTCAGCCCGTCCCAGGCATGTTACTACTACTACCACTACTACTACTACTACTCTCGTCAGTGCACCCAGCCCTTCACACCCTTCCTTCTTTCTATATTTCATTTGTTTCCACTAGTTAAGTCTTCTCCAAAAGAGAGGTGAGGTACTTTAAACATTGAACTTCGTTTGATGACTGTCCATCTTGTCAGAAACTGCTTCCACAGGCATCATCATTCTTTGAGATCTCATTAGCTTACTTATAGCCACAGAAACTGGCCGCTTCCTCCTGTCACACTCCACCAAACACCGACACAAGCTATCGAAGTGCAGTGTGATGTCGAAGTCATGTAAAGTGATCTTTAATACCGCAGTGTATCTAGGGCAATCAAGGCTAATGCTGGTTGGAAGGATGTGTTCTGAGTCATAGGGAGGTGAGAGGATTATTTAAAATGGGTTCAAGAAGATGGAGAAATTATATGAATAAAAGTGAAGACAAGAGAGACGGATGTTAATGGAGGAATAAAAATCATGAGTAGGAATGTGGGAGAACAAATACATGGATACAGATGATGAACTGAATCCCCTGGAAGGGAGGGGCGACTGACGGCAAGGCGCCCCTCACACTCCTCTCATACACTAACACTCGCACAACTTAGCAATTTTACGCTAAAGGGTCCGGCCGGAAAACCCCGCAACACACACTCTGGGTCATGAGTGCGGTCCGAGGTCAGTGTCAGCAGCAGGACACGATGGTGTGACTGGTTTACCGTTGCCGCGTCATGATGACCCCCCCCCCCCACGACCATCCTGTTTCTCAACGAGATGTCAAGGGCCGGAAAGCACATTAGAGCAGCGTCAAAAATTCATACAACCCACAACCATTTCCACTCACGCTCGGCCTATTCATTGCACGCTCTCTCGCTACCTCTATATTTGAGTGTTTCCATCCTGACGCCTGCTTCACAGCATCCATCCACTCCCACTATGGTCTACCTGTAAGCCTACGTCCACTCGCCTCCGCCGTCATCACCCATTTCACCAATCTTCCATCATCCATCCTCACCATGTGCCCGAACCACCTCAGAACACGCGAATCTACTCTGCCCTCTAACTTCTTCAACATCCCCGTTCTAACTCGAACCGCGTCGTAATTGACACTCTCCAGGCGTCACTCCAGCGATGCTCCCAGGCATTTTATCTCGAAAACATTCAACTTTCTTCTCTCTTCTGCTCATATCCCCCCAAGTCTCGGCTCCGTAGAGAACAGCTGGGAGAACTACACCCTCACATAACCCTCTCTCTGCTTCCATCCCCAACGTCCTATAGTTCGTTACACTCTTCAGTGTACTCAACGTTTTACACTCTTCCTCCACTCGCTACTTCACCTCGGTTTCTACTAGTTCAGTATTCTCCAGATGGGTGCCCAGCGCCCGGATAAATATAAACAAGAGGAATGACGAAGGAGGAAAAATAACGCGACGGGAGGTAGAAGAGAGAGAACGTCAAAAAGTTATCAAACGTTGACATGAACAATGAGTCGTGCGTTAGTGGCAATGTGAGGGGCTATTGGATTACGAAATATGAATGGTCACTATTTTACTTGTTTCCTTCCTAACCAAGATACGAGACACGTTCAAATTCATCCTGCAGAAGCACTTTGGCAATGCAAATGGTCGAGCTGGCTCCTGGTGGTTGCAGAAGGAGCAGAGGGGAAGGAGCAAAAACAGAGGAAATACAAAGAAAGAGCGCTTTTGTATGATAGGATAACAGTCAAATTTCCACTAATTTCTTTGAATTTGTTGATAAACTTGAATCTATGAGAAACTTAAATACTATACAATTTAAACCACATCATATCACAGAAATTGGATGCTTAAGCAATATAATTGTGACATTCTAACTAAACGTAAGCTAGACATTTATTTAACGCAAGAACACCCATGCCAGCTACAAAACATGTCAAACCTTTTTGCAGGGAATATCTCGTGTTTCCTGAGCAGCAGCAACAGGTGTTATGGGTCAAGACCGACTTTACTAATGAAACTGTATCTTCAAGTGGAGGTCGAGTTTCAGCAAAGCAAGTCAGCAACTGAAGACAGGCTACCTCGTCGCTACTCACCTCCATATTGACGCCATGCTTCTTTACATCACTGTAATTATTCGAGGATGGCTTTCTTCAGCTTTTTACAGCCTCTAAAACAATTCACCATTTATAAATATTGCTTTACGGCCTTGCAGTTTAATATCAGACGACATCCAAATCGTAGTGCGCATCTTTCTCACTAGCGGCCAGTACCTGCATGAAGGCGATAGCCACAGCCACCCCTGCCACATAGACCAGGTTGCCTTCCAGCCACTGCTCGCCCGCCTGCAGGCAACCTGTCTGCTGAATGATCAGGCTCGGTTCCTGTGACTGGGGATCGGAGGGAAGACGGTTGGGGTCGGGTGCCGTGGAAGTCAGGAAGGGAGACGATTTGGGATTGAATGACAGGTGGAAGCAGTTGGAAAGGATGTACGGAACGGGGGTCATGGAGAGTTGTAGCTTCCGAAGTACAGAGTATAGAAAAATTACCATACAAAAACAGCTGAATGGAGAGGAATAATAGTGTTTAGAATAGAAACTACAAATTAGGGGTATGGTAATAAAGGAAAAACATTGGCCCTAAAGGTCCCATGCAAATACATGCACCAAAAGCAAACTTAAAGACGTGAAGGCTATAAATACACCAGAACGAGCATATAAATAACATTAGGGAGCTAACTACAAAAAATAAAGACTTAAATACTGCAAGTACAAAAGAAAAGGGTGCAATAGGCACATACAAGGCATCATGATACTACAGCAGATCTCACCCATATATGACATGCAGGCGTCAGCAGAAAAAATACTCAAAAATGACTCGATATGACTAAATGAATAGGATCTGTAAAGCTAACTGGTTCCATGCCCAAGCAAAAGATGAAGAGAAATCTGCAAATTCGAACAAAAGAGGCACCACCTTGCTAGAGATTCCATCAGTATGCTTTCTTTATTCAAGAAAACAAGGATTCACTGACGGCAGTAAATGAGGGGCGCAGTTCATTGTAAACTTTCAAACTGTGTACTCTGATCATTCTCTTTCGTGTAAAGATACCCAAAGAGAGAGCGCCGAGCTTTTGTGAAGAGTAGGTACAGCACAAGAGCTTACCACTGATGAGTATCCTGTCATGGTTAGTATAACACTATGAAGTATGCTCTTTATTTCTAAGCAATGACGTGAACAGGTAGACAGACATGCTCGTTTTGAAATGAAGAGTCCAAAACACCATCTTGCCTCGCCGCTGGGGCTGGGAGACGTATCCATTTACCCTGTCGGCCGGACGATAAGGCTTTTAGCGTTGCCAATGGAGGCAACTTCCCATAGTTGAAACTTTCCAATCAAACCACTAAGAACCCGTCAGTAGGTAAGACGGAACTTCTCACAGCAGTTTAGGAAAATAGCTGTATGCCTGGTCCTAATTTGAGTTACACGCCCTCTGAACAATGCAACTCGATGGAAAACCACAGAGCATGACAAGTTAGTCAGGAGTGATATTTTTACACAAGCTTGCTACACGCCGAGTCACCTGCAGTATAGCGATGCCCACAGCAACCCCGGCCACAGGCACCAGGTTGCCCTCTATCCACTCCTCGCCGGCGCGAAGGCAGCCTCGTTCGTAGATCACCACAGATCGGTCGCCGCCCTGTGTTAGTGGTGGCGGTGGTGGTGGGAATAACAAAGAGCGAGCAGGTAGTAGAGAGCTAAGAAGGAGAGTTTGTGTAGTAGACGCAATCCATGTACCGTTAGTGAACTAAATAAGGCGCTTTTGAAGGATTCATTTCAACATCACTGCAGTGTGATTGTACATACGAGCGTGTGTGCATGTAGGTATGTATAGACATACCTACAAGGAAACTGCTGTGTCTAAACAGACATTCATGTTGAAATTAAAGCTTCAAAAGTAAAGTGACATTCATTTCCCCAAATGGATAACTGGAAGAAAATGGTTCGATTTGGCGGGCCGTTTCAACCAATTTTCTCAGGATATCAGTTGGTGTCAATATGGTCACATGAGCAATATACCAATAGTTCACCATCTTCCAAAAGAAACTGTACAATATAGAACAGGCTGATAATGAATAAGCTTATAAAATAGTTCTCAAGGTCAGCTGCTTTACCCCAAGCTCAAGCTCCTTATCAGCAACAGCAGGTCACTTAAATTGCAAGCTTGATATAGAAGAAGTGTTGTATCACTAGACACTGGTGGCTCAATGATAGCTACATTTATATTGATAAGTGAAGCAGTGACAACACATTCATTTTCCTCAGCTCAACGTACCAAGCACAACGCCCATTGTAGCAACCAACCGTAAGAATTACCATTAATGTTAACACCAGCCCCAATTCAAGAACACTGTAGTGCCCTGAAGACAGGTTACACTGAAAATTTGAAATGCTTTGAAAGTGTGGGCTATACTACTATAGAGCATTATTAGAAATGGAGTTGAAATGAACAGCACAGCACCAGTTGCCATTCTGATGCATGCGTAGGTATTGTTTAGCATAATAGCAATGCCCAAAGTACCGATGAAGAAAATAGCTCATTGACAGATAACCTATGAAAGGGAATCAAGAAGCATGGGAGGATAGACTTATATCGTTAGAGCCAGTTCACCAAAGACAAAGAAAATGAATAAGACTTCAAAAAAGTTCAAGTATGTAGCCATGCATATTCAATCAAGTCCCTTCAGATATTTTATCCATTCAAGTGTATCAAAAAATGAGTATAAGCAACTGCAACCCAGTGTAACATTTCTTAAAACAATACAACATCTGCACAGAATAAAGTTTGGCCTGGTAGAAGTTTCCTTGCTATGATAACAGCAACTGTTTTGTCTTGCAAGCTTGGTTTGAGACTGTGCTTAATGCGGTCGAGTCGCATAATACCTTTAATCATCTCAACATTATCAATGCTGTGATTGTCATTGCCTTACACTCAAGAGGAGTCAATGAACAGAGACACATGATCTGTAAACATCGTCCAGCCCACTTTCTTTGTACAGCTACACTAGTGAAGTACATTGACAGAACATTAATAACTTCAGAGCTTACAGACAAATGAGCCTTTTCCTCTCTCATTAGTTCAACTTCTGAGACATGATTGCCATTGGAAGTGACACAACTGCTCTTGTTTGATGCGTAATGATTTCCACTGTTATCAACCAAATCACACAGTTTCTGATAGGGTGATGAGTCTCTGACAACCAATTTATTGGCATGGCACTGCAATCTTGACTGTTTAATCGGCTATGCTCTGGGTCATGTTGGGTATCCAACTATACAATTGCTATCATTACACAAACATCTTAAAATGATTGCTTAGGTTGAAAATACAAAGTCTTATTATTATAATGGCTGCAGTTTACTCACGTAATCTTGTTTGCGGACATCATATCCACACTGCTTATTCTTGATGATTTCCTGTAGAAAAATAATGTTAATTGCAATTATGGTAAACACACCAGTTGCTGCAGCCACTTGAACAGGGAATAGTATTGTTATTCTTAGCGTTTGTGGGCATGAAATGAAATATTACAACATAGCTATAGTTGTAGTAGTGTGCAAGCATATCATTCTACTTGTGTGCTGTCCATGTAGTTTACCCTCTTTATTCAGCACCTTGTTATGTAACTACCCGTTGTAAATTCACAAGGTCTACGACTCTGCATAGCAAGAGAGGCAGGAGTCACTACAATTACATCGTTGCACCCATGAACGTCTGCTTTGAGCAAGAATTATATTTGCAGCGTTTTGTTGGCAAGTCATAGAATGGTCTGGGAAAACCAGAAAATGCAGCTATTCTCATGACATCATCATGCATAAGCTTTCAAGGAAAAGATACACTAGAATGGGGAGCTCCCTTCATTGCTAAGAAACCAATCACATTCATTAATTGCGACAGTTGGCAACAAGTGGGTTGTTTTGTCATGAAGCAATACACTGCAAGAAGCTGTGCCCTCCCCTATATATTCTGCTATTAACAGTGAATTAGTAGGTTCATTTTCAGCAGGCGGCAAGGTACGTTGGTCAGATTAATGAAAGTTCTGTACTTTCATAGAACAACTGATTTTTCGGTGGGGTACATAGCTACTAAGGTATATCAGGTGATGGGCGAGATGTAAAATTTATGACATCCATGAACAAGGATATTACTATTTTGGCATTTGCAGATACGGATGTTAAACATGACATACACGTCATGGCAAAGATTTCAGAATATTATAATTCAACAATCAAATAAAGCTAACTACATGGAGATCCTATATCCAATATTAACCTTCATTATGATACTGCTATATATTGACAAGCAGTACCAGTGAAAATTTCACAGTTATAGTCATGTACAGAAGCCGAATTTATGTGTCGTTTCATTTGTAACTGCTTTCAAATATTTACTAATTTTGTTCTATTACAACGTGGTTTGAATTATAAGTGTCAACTGAACCTCGACCCCCCCCCCCCCAGATACATTCCTCAGATGTGTGGTGTGCTAATGATGAATTCCTATCATGCCCATCAAGGTATGATCAAAGCATTAACTCATCAAACACCATGAATTCCTATCATGCCCATCAAGGTATGATCAACGCATTAACTCATCAAACACCATGAATTCCAATCACGCCCATCAAGGTATGATCAACGCATACACTCATCAAACACCATGAATTCCTATCATGCCAATCAAGGTATGATCAACGCATTAACTCAAAAAACACCATGAATTCCTATCATGCCAATCAAGGTATGATCAACGCATTAACTCATCAAACACCATGAATTCCAATCACGCCCATCAAGGTATGATCAACGCATACACTCATCAAACACCATGAA
>SDVV010016064.1:0-14350 GCA_016164225.1 Gammarus roeselii
ATTTGATTGTTCGGTCACATGTTGAGGATGGATGAATGGGAGATCGGTGAAAAGGGTGATAAAGGTGTAGGTTAGTGGACGTAGACCTAGTGATTGACCAATGCTTGGTTGGTTGGATGGATGGCTTGAAATAGGCGTCAGGAAGGAGGCATATGGTTGGAGGTATCGTGCAATGGATAGGCGTGATGGAGAACAGTTGTGAATGAATGAGTTTTGATGCGCCCAGATGTGCTTCTCTGCCCTTGGCGTCGCGTTGTGAAACGGGATGGTCGTGGTAAGTGGGGCCCGGTCACTATGACGAGCAGAGATAAACCAGTTTTACTGTCGGCCCTGATGCTGACACTGACCATAGACCACACACATACACCATAGTGTGTGTTGCAGGGTATATCAGCACCACCCTGTAGCACAAAATGAATAATTGTGTTTGAGTGTATGAGTGGAGTGTGAGGAAGGCACGCTTTGCCATCGTCCAACCTCTTCCATGGGGATCCAGCGTAGTGTCTGTATCTGTATAAACTTAGGTACAACTATGGGTGCTTGTTGTATCTATTAATATATTATTATTTGCTTTCATGTTCCACCGGAGTTCCAACGCGAAGTTAATGCAGACTCCCCCGTGCTATCTATTAAAATGTCTGTCAGTTTCTGCAATGTTCAAGTTGTCTTTCATTACATAAGAATACAGTAATCATTTGACCCTGTCGCAAAAGAAACGTGTAGTAAACACGTTCAGAATGCGATATTTTCAAATCTGACTGTTTTAAACAAAAGAATAACAATAGGAATGCTTTATGAAATGCACTTTCTTCCACTAATGTTAGGAATGGACTATCTCTTGAACACAGAGCGCCGTTTATTTCCTCGCGCGCTTTGCTATGGTCCTCCGATAGCCCTGGCATTCTAGTCGTGAATTCTTTACCTGTCTCCTTCATATCTTCGATGTAACGAGATCAATAAATCTGCAGGTGCTCTATGGCTTGATTCCAAACGAAAAAGTACTTTGGTGAAGTTGGTAAAATATATATTGATTATGGCAAGTGCCCATTGACAAACCAAGTTGTTAATAGTAATGAGCTTCTGTGAGTGATAATAATTCAAGTAAACACGGTGCTTTCACTTTCAAGGCACAATCTGACTCCAAGTTATGCTATCTTTTTTTTACAAATGGACAAGGAAAGCATCCCCAAAACAGCTATCACCACACCTTTTGGATCTTTTGAGTTCACGCGCATGCCCTATGGCCTCAGCGGTGCAGCTCAAACCTTTCAACGATTTCTTGACACAGTCCTCCGTGACATATCCGTCGCAGGACGCCCTGTCACGAACTTCAATTACGTCGACGACATACTAGTTGCCAGCTAAAATGAGACTGAACATCTCCAGGACCTTGAAAATCTTTTCACCTGACTAGCAGCTCTGGGCTAGTCATTCACCCGCTCAAAAGTGAATTTGGACGACCCGAATTGTCTTGGACACAGAATAACCTCACAGGGAATTCTGCCGTTGCCCGAGAAGGTCAAGGCTATCAACGATTTTGAGAAGCCCGTGTTCATCAGGACGCTCCGAACATTCTGTGGGATGATACAGTTTTACAACAGATTCTAGCATGACATTGCCTCAGTCATGGCACCACTCAACACACTTCTTTCGGGGAAACCCAGGAAGAATGACAAAATTGCGTGGCACCCAGAAGCAAACCAGGCATTTGAAAATGCAAAAGCAGCACTAGCTCAAGCAACAATGCTTCATCACCCACTGCCTGATGCACCAACTGCAATTGCAGTGGATGCTTCCAATACCATAGTGGGAGCAGTGCTACAGCAGCTCCAGGACAATGAATGGAGACCGCTTGCTTTCTTCAGCAAGAAACTACAGCCAAGGGAAAGGAAATACTCCACATTTGGTCGAGGATTGCTCGCAGCTTATCTATCAGTGAAGCATTTCCGCTACTTCATCGTAGGCATAGACTTTGCCATCATCACCGATCATAAACCATTGGTTGGTGCACTTCACAAACGACAGGAACGAGACATCCCTCGGGAGAGTCGCCAACTCTCCTACATCAGTCAGTTCACAACTGACATCCGGCACATTGCTGGAGAAAAGAACCAAGTCGCAGACGCCTTGTCACGATGTCATGATCAAGAGGAACCAGTCATGCAACTGCTCCCTGAACCGAACGATCAGGATTGTGATTACCTTCGCACAGCAATATTCACGGACATTGATGATGAACGACTTCGCACGGAACAACTTCAAGACCAAGAGTTGAAAGCACTACTCGAAGACGAGGATTCAATCTTCCGCCTACAACAAGTTGATGGAATTTACATGCACATACATGACAATGTGTGCCGACCTTACATTCCACAGACAATGCGCAAGGAATTCTTCCACACGGTGCACAACATCACCCATCCTGGGAAGCGTGCCACAGTTCAGCAACTTGTCACGCGTTATGTGTGGCCAGCCATGAAGAAAGACATCCGACAATGGTGTAAGCAGTGCACAAGCTGTCAAAAAGGCAAAATAAGTCGTCGCAACTTTGTTCCATCACAAACCATTCCACCAGAAGGAGGAAAGTTTGCGCAGGTACATCTCGATCTTGTGGGACCTTTACCTCACAATGAGGGGTACGAATACCTACTCACCATGATCGACAGACATACCCGCTGGCCTGAAATCTGTCCCATCAAAGATGCACGAGCAGAAACAGTCAGCAAAGCTTTCCTTGCCACCTGGATCTCATGCTATGGTTACCCCATCAGCATCACCACAGACCGCGCGGTCCTCAGTTTGAATCAGCATTATAGACCAGTCTCATGGAAATCCTTGGTTCAGTGCGAATCAGGGCCACCGCTTACCACACTCAGACCAATGGCCTGATCGAACGACTCCCCCGTCGAGTCAAGGATGCATTAAAAACACAGGTAGATCCTCACCACTGGGTGGAAAAACTTCCACTCATCCTCCTAAGCATGCGAACCGCAGTAAAAGAGGACATCGGCTATACAGCAGCAGAACTCATGTTTGGAGTAAACTTGCGACTTCCATGCAACCTGTTGGTCAGAAACCGCAATCCTGCACTGACCGACATCACCGAGTACAACCAGAGACTCCAAAGCTTCATGAACGAAGTTGGTCCGATACAGTCCCGACCAATTCAACCAGCAGAGGGGCACCTCGACCCCAAACTCAAAACAGCGTTCGCACGTCTTTGTCCGCATCGACAGAGTACGGCGCCCGCTCGAATCATCCTTCGAAGGACCGTTTGAGGTAGTCAACGAACACCGACACACTACACCATCAAGCGAAGAGGCAAAACCGACAATGTCCATGACTCTCGTTTGAAAGCGGCCCATGGTATAGACGACGTATTCCCCGAAAGACATTCACATGTCAGGATAAAAATTGGAAACGTTTCGTCAACCACACCAGGCCCAGACGGAGTTCCCACACCAGGCGCAGCAAGTCCAGAGGACCGGCACGCGCCACGAACTCAGACTACCGTCTGGTAGTCTGAGTTCGTGCAAATTTACCATCGCAAGCCCTCATGGGACGGCGAGTGCAAATACACACGCGACCTCAAGTCAGGTTTTTTACTCAAACACCACCAGGTTACTATTGAATCACTAGTAAGTTTACTATTGAATCACTAAGCTTACTATTAAATCACTAAGTTTACTATTGAATCACTAGTGTATTTACTATTGAATCACTACTATATTTACTATTGAATCACTAGTATATTTACTATTGAATTGATTGATTTATTTGGGCCTCATTTCCACCAGAGCCTCAACGTTTACTATTGAATCACTAGTATATTTACTATTGAATCTCTAGTATATTTACTATTGAATCACTAGTAAGTTTACCATTGAATCACTAGTAAATTTACCATTGAATCACTAGTAAGTTTACTATTGAATCACTAGTAAGCTTAATGATAACGACACATGTTCAGTTTTATTTGCCCCGAAGATGAAGCTTAGGAAAATACCAGGATTTTGTTCACGATTAATAGAATTTTAGTGGGCTTCAAACCCCTGATTAATCAAACAAATTTATGACACTTACGCGTAAATATTGTAATGCAATATTAGTGAGAAATCGAGCTTTGAAACTCATCTTGAATCTCGACCACGAGTCCTCAAATCTAAGTTCGGTACTCGTCTCTTTGAGGTCTGATGTTATGAATTAATGCATAAAAGAAGTATAATAATCTACTCTTACAACTGTCCATTCAGTCCCTAACTGAAAATGTTGGCTATGCCCCTTAGATTCGCAGACAATGCGATACCGCAATGCCTTCAGTCATTTACTTGGCTGATACTTAGAAATTCGTCCGTTCTACGCAATTCTTTCTCTAGGCAGCACCACCTAGCCCACAGGAGTGCTTGCGATGCGCCATCTTTTCAGATAACGGCAGCTTGTATTTCACGACTGGCAGTTGGTGGACGTTCTATAAAAAAATATTGAATTTCATCCAGTGATTGCTTCTCGTAATCGCCTATGGAACTGAAGACTTAATAACTGGTCCCGGTACATCCATGCAGCCAGAGTACAACGTATAATTTTGATGTTCGGTAAACTTGAAACATGCTCCTCTTTCATATATAAAATAGATTAGTGCCAAAGTGCGTCCAGATACCCCTTTGACCGAACGTACAGGTTGAGTGACTTTATCTCAATCGCACATGTAGTGAATTGAGTTATTTAATTTTTAATAAATGCAAAAACTTATGAACCGCATCAACAATTCCTGGCTTTCATTCTTGTCTTGTTTGAAGCTTCGTGAGTCGTAATGAATCCTTTCGCCAGGTGGGAGAATTGTCTGCAGTATCATAGCAAACTTCCGCACAGTTAATCTTCGAAGGGCGGAAGCGGTGCCGCGCTGGTGTAGTGTTTTCAGTTATTGTTATTTGCCCAGCTATATATGGCAGTTCGGAAGCAGTGCGGCGCTGGTAGAGTGTTTTCAGTTACTGTTATTTGCCCAGCTATGGATGGTAGTGGTGTTCATGACGCAGATGGGAAGCAGTGCCGCGCTGGTGTAGTGTTTTCAGTTATTGTTATTTGACCGCCCTACGTGGGAGTCTGCATTAACTTCGCGTTGGGACTCCGGTGGAACATGGAAGAAAATACAAATACAAATACTGTTATTTGCCCAGCTATGGGTGGTAGTGTTTTTCATGACGCAGGTCGGAAGCAGTGCCGCGTTGGTGTAGTGTTTTCAGTTATTTCTATTTGCCCAGCTTTGGGTGGTAGTGGTGTTCATGACGCAGGTCGGAAGCAGTGCCGCGCTGGTGTAGTATTTTCAGTTATTTCTATTTGCCCAGCTTTGGGTGGTAGTGGTGTTCATGACGCAGGTCGGAAGCAGTGCCGCGCTGGTGTAGTGTTTTCAGTTATTTCTATTTGCCCAGCTAAGGGTGGTAGTGGTGTTCATGACGCAGGTCGGAAGCAGTGCCGCGCTGGTGTAGTGTTTTCAGTTACTTTTATTTGCCCAGCTATGGGTGGTAGTGGTGTTCATGACGCAGGTCGGAAGCAGTGCCGCGCTGGTGTAGTGTTTTCAGTTACTTTTATTTGCCCACCTATGGATGGTACTGGTGTTCATGACTCAGGTCGGAAGCAGTGCCCACTGGGTGTTGTGGGCCTTGCAGTGCGTGAAGTTCATATTCTGCTGATCGTTTGCAGGGTAATGACAGAAACGCTTGTGTTTATTTAAACTTTAATGTGAAATTCCCCTCCACCAAAGTATTTGGTATTGATGCAGTTGAGTAATTTGTACTGTCAACGAACAAGATTGCGGAGAGAAACGTTTAGTAATTAAAAGCTGTGCTGTCTTGAATAATTATTTAGCTAAGTGTGCCTTGCTACGAACGCCTCAGAACCGACATCTACGTGAAGAATTTCCAGATCAATCTTTTGTATAAATTTGAAGAAACGAAAGACATTCGAGCGCAGGCCGAACATTGCTAGTTGAAACTATTCAAATTGACTGCTGTCTAATTGAATTAATTATGTTGGTCTACCTCTAGTGGGAAGAAACGAAAGCAAGTGTTGATACAGGGCAGTGTAGATTCAAACGTTTTCATGTGTCGAAAATGAACAGAATCTTGTTCGTTGGACAGAGAGTATCACGCATAACACTTTAAAGAGTACAAGCAGTATAAACTAAGAAGGAAAGTAACAGCAAAATATAGTTCATATATTGGCTAGCAATTATATAATAAATTCAATTATAATAACAATTAATATTATAATACAGTCGCTGGGATAAGCAGCAAGCAGTCCATTGGAGAATGGGGAAAGTTGAGCGGAGTTTTATTTAGTTTTTGGACACAAAAAATGCACAGGGCCTCTTGTAGCCAACAGGATATCAATCCAACTTGCAAGCGTAGGTGCCCAGACTTTATGTAGCCCATGGGATAGCCAGGCTGCTTACAAACGCGTGCCCAGATTTTGTGTAGTTGCCAGGACAGCCAGGTTACTTATGAAAAACGGGATGCCCAGATTTCATGTAACCCTCGGGATCGCCAGGCTACATATAAAAAGCGGGGTGAGCAGATTTCATGTAACCCTTGCGATAGCCAGTCAACTTAAAACAGAGTCAGGATAGCCAAGCTTCTTCTAAAAGCCGGGGTGTCCAGACTTCATGTAACAGTCAAGATGGTAAGGCTACAAATAAAAGCGAGGTTGCCCAGGTTTTGTGAAACCGTCGGGATATACAGGTTACCTAAAGCACCTGTGCTCAGACTTCGGGCAACAGGTGAGATATCCAGGTTACTTATTGAAGCACCTGTGCTCAGACTTGAAGCAACAGTCGGGATATCCAGGTTACTTATTAAAGCACCTGTGCTCAGACTTCAAGAAACAGTCGGGATATCCAGATTACTTATTAAACCATCTGTGCTCAGACTTGAAGCAGCAGTCGAGATATCCAGGTTACTTATTGAAACACCTGTGCTCAGACTTCAATCAACAGTTGGGATATCCAGGTTACTAATAGAAGCGTGGTGCCCAGACTTCAAGAGTCTTCGTGTAACCAACAGAGTAAACAGGTTTTCTATATCTGTAGGAATGACGTGGCTGGGTTCCAATAACAATCTTTGAAGCTTAATAGAGCCTACCTGCAGTAAAGGAAAGACATACGAAAGAATTATAATTTGCAAGTAGAGAGACCCTGATCTGCATTCATGGTTAAGTCATACGGTTCCCGTTACGATATCCGATGTTATTAAAAGATGATCAGTGCTAGGTTATCACCAGAAAATTTTAAATAGTTGCAGAATTATTGATTTGTCTGATCGACAGTTAGGAAATGATGTATGTGTTTGGTAAGTTTGTTCACTGCTACCGCTTTTATAATTCCATTGTTAGATGTTTTGACCAAAAGGATATTATCCTTCGATTCATTTCGTTTAAGAAGGAATCCAAGGAACAAATGTTTCTCTAACAGGGAGGAGAAAGCAAAAAGTACCGGGCAGCTACACTGAACGGTAGCTGTCCATAGGGGTGCAAAATATTCCCTATGAATAGACCTGTTAAGGAGATTTACCCAACCACACCCTTCGAGATCAGCGAGACGCTGCCACTCCGCTTGTTTGATCAGCCAGGCCTGTGAAAATTAACCTAACATCTCAATAATTTATCGTTGCTATAAATCCTTCGCTAAATAAAATTATATGAACACGGGTTTTAATTTTCACATTGGACTCTGTGAATAATTCAAAAACACTTGAAAGGTGCTCTTGAAGTTGTGATCCCCATATGTCAGTGAGAGTTTGAACCTATCCTTCGGACGATTGATCTGTAAGGCCTATCAAAACCCTAGAATGGTGCTTTTAAAGTTGTGATCCCCATAACTGTGAGTAAGAATTTGGACCTATCCTTCGGGATATTAATCCGTAATGCCTATCAAAACGATGTTCAAATCAATGGCATCTTTCATCCGCATTGAAGGTAGCACAATTCTGAAATAATGGGGACAATACAAGTCCCTATTAATTAGAACAATGAGAGAATATTAATAAGAGTAAAAAATTCCAACCAGGAATAAGTAACAATATATAAATCAACTTTCAGGAGACAATAGAGAGCGTGAATAACATTTCCAAGTTTTATAACACATTCAAATTGTTTCTTTATAAAAATGTAGTTCCTTTCATTTCAACACAAGAGTTATGATCATTGAGCTTGGAAAGAGGCAATTCATTTAACTATGTCCTGTGTTGAAAGATTTGATCGAAATCTGAGGTGTCTGGTCATCAAGTCTAAATTACGAACGTGTAATACAATTTTAGAGTTGGTTTCCCGTATGAACAGAGGAAAAATATTTCCTCTCTTTTGGTTAATGAAGCAGGACTCAATGATAAAGTTAGACAAGATGTCTTTGGTCTATCAATTAAATTCTACGTGGATGTGCAGGACTGAGCATGACGAGGATTATAACGAAGAAACAGGAATTATTGGTCATAAATTGGACGCTCTTGCATGACAGTTGCCGGAACGGTTTTTTAACGATCCGAGCAGGACGACCGTAACCAAAACTCGCCCATTCGGCAACTGAACTACGAACAGCTGGGAAAGGTAGCCGATCAAAATGAAACCTGATTCCTAAACTGAATAATTCTCTGATGACCAGTAATATGAATTTATTCCACTGCCTCTTTTAAAGTTAAGTGTATATTATGAAAAATATCAAATTTTGAAATTGGTAGCTTTTGCACCATACAACACTGCAAGACTTTTTTGAAATCTATCCAAAAAGGTCAAAATAAATCGATCATTGTAAGCACAAGTGTTTTGATGAGACATTATACTTAGCTACTGTATTTAAATATCCGCACTTCTACTGTAAAGAAAACGCGACTAAATTCAAGTTGCAACGTGAAAAAGTTCAAGAAGTGCTTTCGTATGGAACACGTGCAAGCACTCGTGATTCAAGGGCCTGGATGTAGGCCAGTTATAATTTCTTAACAATAGCGTGAAAATTATTTTAAGTTACTTACAGGTTTATATAGGTCTGTGAAGTTTACCTCGCTCGTAAAAGCTTACCTCCAAGTTTAGCCTAACGAATTGAAAATGTTCTGATGTTTTAACAAATATCCTCGCAATTTCACTAGCAATTTCAACATAAAGATAGTTCTTAAAAACAGCAAAAAATAATCTGCTTACTTTGCCCTCTTAGTTCAATGAACCATCGCTCCAGGGAACACATCAAGTGTAAGACATGCGATATGAAGACCCTACATGACACGGTTTCAGATAATATTGAATAGTCAGGTCTATCGCGAACAACGGAGTGAAATATGTTCAGTTTCTGGAATGGATGAATAACGTAAGGGGCAACGGCAACGAGACGTTTTCCGTACACCGTTAAATATATTGAAATGGATACACAGCTGGCTCTGGGGACCGAGCCAGATCGATAGTTGTATTGGACATTATATACCAAATCTGTCGTGATACTACATGCACTTGTTGCCGTAATGATCCGTTCTAAACGTATTTTCAAGAATGAGAATCGGGACAGGATTCACGCAAACGTTTCTGTTGTCAGCCCAAACTTTGCATTTGTAAGACAAGAAGAAAGTTTTTCAACGTTTTTAACTTTCAGGAAATTATGTTTTTAAAATCTTTGTCCAATTCAACCTTCAACATGACATTAACGACAAGATATAATGACTTAGTATGGAAAGACAGCATATTATTTCAGTACAAACAAACTGTTATGATGAACGTTCCCAATGATAACGAAGGTTATCGCCATAAACAAATGGCACCGTAGCAGCTGATCAGAAATTTGCAAGAAACAGGTCTAGATTAATACCCATGCCAAATAAACGGTATGAACACTTAACAACTGAAGTCCTAAGAAATAAGGTTTCTAACACATTTATTGTAGTAGAATACAAAATTTTGAAACGCTGTCCTTATATTATAAAGTTAGAAAATGAATCTGAAATGCGCATGCTATAGATATATTGGATGATTATCAATGGCCTGTACAGTTGTTGTTCCTCTGTCGTTCTCCTAATGCGACAAATCTAGGAAAGTTATGAAGTCTTGTCGGTTGCTTGATAGGAAATGAGAAGTCTTATCGGTTGCTTGATAGATTATGAGAAGTCTTTTCGATTGCATTATAGGTAATGAGAAGTGTTATCGGTTGCTTGATGAGCCATGTTAATATGCACACAAACCAGCGAATGAGTGCTCAAAGAGAATGAGGAAGAGGGGTATAGGGCATGCAAAACATGACCAGTCACAGCGAAGGCAAAACAGGTGATCAGTTAGAGGACAGGCAAAACATGATCGGTCAGAGGGCAGACGAAACAGGCGATCATCGGGCAGGCGAAACAGGTGAGGAGTCAATAGGCAGACGAAGCAGGTGAACAGTCAGAGGGCTGGCGAAAGGGGTGATCAGTCAGAGGGCAGGCAAAACAGGTGGTCAGACAGAGGGCAGCTGAAACATGTGATCAGTCAGGAGGCAGCTGAAACAGGTGATCAGTCAGAGGGCAGGCAAAACGGGTGACCAGTCAGAAGGTGGGGTAAACATGATCAGTCAGAGGGCAGGAAAAGCAGGTGATCAGACAAGGGCAGACGAAACGAGCCATCAGTCAGAGAGCAGCTGAAACAGGTGATCAATCAGAGAGCAGGCGAAACAGGTTGATCAATCAGAGGACAGGCGAAATTGGTGATCAGACAGAGGGCAGGTCAAACTGGTGATCAGAGAGCGCAGAGAGCAGGCGAAACAGGTGATCAGACAGAGACTAAACAGGTGATCAGTCAGAAGGCAGGTGAAACAGGTGATCAGTCAGAAGGCAGGTGAAACAGGTGATCAGTCAGAAGGCAGGCAAAACAGGTGATCAGTCAGAAGTCAGGCAAAACTGTCCATCGATTACCGACCTTCTTTCCGTGAAGGTATGAGGGAGGAGGAAGGGGCGAAGAACACAATGAGGACTATGATAGCCAGGTCATGCGGCGTAAACAATCTAAACTTGATCTTATCCATACTGCTAGTTGGGTCGCCTTGGTAGCGCAGCGAAACACAGGTATGTCAATGAGAGAAATGTCACAGTAGCAATGGGGAGACACAATCAAGCAAGTGAGGCCCTAGCAACGGAGGGATACTAGTATGCCAATAGGTAGCATTGGGACTCTAGTAATGAGGTACACTAACACACCAGTGAGTATGGAGCCAGCGCCTGGCTGCTGTTGAGAACATCTGTACTGTCTTCCTGAGATGGAAAGTATTTAAGGCTGGTTTGGCCCTTCTCTCGCGTTTGCAAAAAGAGAAAGTAATATAAGTAGAGCGACATCAGAGAACGGAATACAGTGCCTAGTGTTAGATTTACTTGGAGCTAATTAAAATTCATCTCACTGAAAAGAAGCTTTCTCTAACTAGCGCATAGACCTGGTATGCATTACACAGCAACAAGGTATGGATTTATTGTACTCAATGCAACGCAGTTTCAAACCGCGGTTTAGACCTTCGTGGAGCCAGAACTCATGTTCATTTGGTCCTTACGTATTTGCAGCCCCTGATTGTAAGGTGATCTCTAGAAGGTGAGAGAGGCAGGCTAGACTGTTCTAGCTAAAACTATTCAACAACTGAGCTGTAAAGACGCTTAACTTTCACAAGCATAACTAATTGCACCGTGATATCTTCCATAATTTATTATTGTTATTATTAGGACATAACTTTCTGTACAATGGCACAGGGGAAAATCTTCATCAAGCATCAATTTTCCCTTATTGAAAAGACACACACCATCCTTCAAGATCTTTTCATGGATCATTCAAATTTTGCTCCAACGACCAGATGTAACTGTCCAACGGTATTTTACTGAAATACTTTCTTTGAATTTGATATTGCTTCGCCGACTTGCTAAAAACTCGTTACCCATACAGTAAGAATATAAAACTAAGAACAAAAAATTAACATGTACGCACTGAATACTACACCGACGATAAGAATTTTAGGAGGAGGCTTGCTAGTTACATGAAGCATAAGACGGTGCCAACAGTTGGTAAATATCGGTCAGTTAAGAAATTACAGTATCCCTGGATGAGATTTTCATTTTCCTAAATAAATGAAGTATCCAAAGATATATTTCATTGATCGACTTCTTGTTTTGAAACAAGCTGTCACGAATATCCTGTCACAAGGGCTCGAACAATTCCGTGGACGAGAAGTATTTGTGCACTGTTGGTTCAAAGAAACCATTAAACGAGAGCAAAATTCAATCCAACACTACACGAGCAATGCTCTCCCAGGCACATGAAAGCTACGGAACATATGCATTTCTACTTAATTTTCTTTGTCAACATTGTTTGCGTGATACAGACTATTACAGGGCAAGCGGAGAATGGCATTGTGCGATGTCAGAGCACGCCGAGAGTAATGAATACTCGCTAACAGCAAAATAAAACTGCGCTTTGGCAAGGGTAAGGCAAACTGGGCCGTCCACAGGTCGTGCGGCCTACGCCATGCCACGAGTAGAGCAACCTGTTCTATGCCACGGGCGAGCAGTCTACGCAATGCCATAGGTAGAGAGCAGCCTCACTATGCTACGGGTAGAACAGCTTACACCATGCCACCGGCGAGCAGCCCACGCTATGCTATGGGCGAGCAGCCCACGCTATGCTATGGGCGAGCAGCCTACACTATGCTATGGGCGAGCAGCCTACGCTATGCCACGGGTACGGCAGTCAACGCCATGCAAGGTGTAAAGCAGTTTACGCTATGCCACGTGTAGTGCTGCGTAAGACATGCCACGTGTTGTGCAGCCTAGGACATGCCCCGAATAGAGCAGCCTACACTATGCCACGGGTAGAGCAGCCTACGCCATATCACAGGTAGAGCAGCCTACGCCATACCACGAGTAGAGCAGCCTACTCCTAACCTCAGGTAGAACAGTCTACGCCATGCTAGGGGTAGAGCAGCCTACGCCTAACCAAGAATAGAGCAGCCTACGCTATAATAGGGGTAGAGCAATCTTATATGTAACTTTGAGAGAAGAGCATCAATTTCAAGATATGAATAAGTTTTCTCATCAGAAATGTCACTTGAAAACTAAAATTATGTAAATTTGTGAATTTATTAATTGATTATTTTCCCTTTAATACATAACTATTAAGGTTCAGCTCTAAACAAGTGAACGTGATCTTAAATTCTCACTAGAATAGTAACATGTAAATCCACTAAAACTGGAATCTATTAACAATTCTCTGAAGTAAAGGATAAATAGATTTATATTCTATGTTACTAGCTAGCCGGTATTGGTTCTTTTATTTGTTTAAGAAAAATGTTACCATCTAATATTTTTCCATTAGTTTTATGTATCACTTAGTCACTATCATTGAATTAAGTAAAAACTTAAAACTATACTCACGATATCCTTAATGCTAAAATTATTCAGAGAAATATTATTCCTTGCGGCACTCAATAGACCTTTATAACGGCGCACGGTACCAGGGTCGCCTACAACCAGTGCACTGTACCATATGAGATTTAAGACTAAGGCGTAGTGCAAAGTACTGCGGTAGTATAATATCCCGTGTTGATACCGTGCAAGCCGAGGGCTTAGACATGATGCACTATATCAAGCCGAGAATCCAGACATGGCGCACTAAATTAAGCAGAGGGCCCAGATGTAGTGAATTATATCAAGCCGAGGGTCCAGACATGGTGCACTATATCAAGCTGAAGGTCCAGACGCAGTGTACTATATCAATCCGAGGATCCAGACATGGTGCACTAGTATATCAAGACGATGGCCCAGACGTGGTGCACTAAATCGAGCCGAGTGCCCAGAAATTGTGCACTGGGTCACTAGAGCGTCAAGATACAGACAGTGCACTGCATCAAGCTACCTTGCTGGCCTAAGCGTGCAACAAAACACGTAAGCTAGGTTCCGGCCCAAGATTCAGGTGTGGTGTACTGCAGCACATAAACTTAGTGAACACAGCACCGCAACGGCCTCAAGATTCAGGTGTGGTGTGCTGCAGCACATAAACTTAGTGAACACAGCACCGCAACGGCCTCAAGATTCAGGTGTGGTGTGCTGCAGCACATAAACTTAGTGAACACAGCACCGCAACGGCCTCAAGATTCAGGTGTGGTGTACTATAGCACATAAACTTGATGAACACAGCACCGCAACGACCTCAAGATTCAGGCGTGGTGTACTATAGCACATAAACTTAGTGAACACAGCACCGCAACGACCTCAAGATTCAGGTGTAGTGTAATGTAGCACATAAACTTAGTGAACATAGGACCGCAACGACCTCAAGATTCAGGTGTAGTGTAATGTAGCACATAAACTTAGTAAACACAGCA
>SDVV010016065.1:0-14350 GCA_016164225.1 Gammarus roeselii
GTTCAGGGAGGAGCGCCCAACTCTTCAGCGCTACAATAAAGATCGTGGAGGAGCAGTTCAGGGAGGAGCGCCCAACTCTTCAGCGCTACAATAAAGATTGTAGAGGAGCAGTTCAGGGAGGAGCGCCCAACTCTTCAGCGCTACAATAAAGATTGTAGAGGATCAGTTCAGAGAGGAGCGCCCAACTCTCCAGCGCTACAATAAAGATTGTAGAGGAGCAGTTCAGGGAGGAGCGCCCAACTCTTCAGAGCTACAAGAAAGATTGTAGAGGAGCAGTTCAGGGAGGAGCACCCAACTCTTCAGCGCTACAATAAAGATTGTAGAGGATTATTTCCATTGTTGCCACGTTACATTGTATCGTTGATGGTCGACGATGATTAGAATCGACTGACCATTAAACGACCTGTTGTCTTCAGATTAACGATGTTTGTTTTTTCGATCATCACTAGTCGCCGATGTCGTCGGTCGGTATCATCGCTGAACAATAAATACGTTTATTCCTTAACTTTAACCGTTATTTTTCATGCGTCATTTTCTATGATATTTGAGGAAAACAGCCGATAAAGCCGATCGTTGAATGACAATGAAACATCATCAATAAACGCCAATACGTTTCATTTTCAGATTGACATGAGCAACTAAAAAGGACGGCCTTCTGCGTATACATTAATCGTCAAGCAATGAAGCCTGTTCCTCAATATCTGTTTTTGATAACTCTCCTAATGAGATCACAGACAGATTTACAGGCGATGAGAGCAATGAGAAAACTGCTCTTCGTTGATGGAAATCGGGACTTCCTCATGAATCGTTGATGAGAATTTTTTCATTCGATTTGTCGTTTATTGAAAAGAATGGCTATTACAGATCGACCTCGTTGCTAAGCTATTAAGTTAGTACTTCAGTTTTATTACATACAATTTTGATTTTTTTTAGAACACCTATTCATATATTAGATACAAATTGGGGAAAATTCAAAACAAAAATGTCTGAAATGATTATCAAATGTAGAAATAACATAGTTTGTGGGACAATAATAAATACAAAAATGTTTCTTTCAGTTTGTCATCCTTATGTTCATTTGAAATATTTCTGTCAAGTTGAAAGAAAACGACGATTTTTTTTTAACTAAAGATCTGTTTGCTCGCTCTTCTAACTATTTGGACAATCATTCCCTACTTATTTTACGATCTGTGAACTAGTAACGGAGTGTCGTTACATGTGTGCTTTGGAATAATTTATGATTACATGTCGGAGTTCGTCATCTCTATGCGCGTGGTGTGGAGGATATGAAATACCATTGATGATATACAGCGACCCCTTTAAATCAAGAAACAATACATTCATGACTTATCAATCATATATACGAGGTAAATCGTTGCTGCTGGCAACATCATGGTGAATTGGTTGACTCTCACCCTGGTCCACCACGACCTAACCATCTTCGTCTTCCACACGTCTCCTCACCAAGCTCGGGTCCTCGTCGTCTGAGTCTGTGGAGCTTCCAGAACTTTGATCGGGTGCGGCTCCATTGATACTCCTCGAAACATTGCGTTCTAAGATAGCAAGGGACGTTCTCCTCGAGGACCGACCATCCTCAGGGGCCTCTGCCTCCAGGATAGTCTCGGACGGGCTTAGAGAATTCTGAAAATGTGCATCATCAACCTTTAAATTCAATAATTGAAGTAGTGAAATTACAACAAAAAGCACTTTTCTGAACAAAGCATCAAGTGGCTGTTATTGATTTTGACTTATCGGGAAATTTCTGTTCAATTAATACCGCATTTGCAACGGTTTAACCCACTTAGCTTGTTTTCCCTCCCACACCTTGACTCCCTCCCTCACACTGTCCCACCCCCTCACCTTGTATCCATCCCCTCACCTTGTCCCACCCCATCACCCTGTTCCATCATTTAACCTTGTCCTCACTCCCCCACCTTGTTCCCATCCTCTCACCTCGACTCATATTTTCACCTTGTCTCATCCTCTAACCTTTTCTCACCCCTCACCTTGTCCTAACGTCATACATTGTATCCCTTACATTGTCCTCATTTCCTCACCTTGTCGCCATTCTCTAACCTTGTTCAACCTCATCTTGTCTCACCCCTCACCTTGTCTACATCCCCTCCCCTTGTCCCGACTCATTCACCTTGTCCCGACTCATTCACATTGTGGCTGGATCATGCGTGCTAAATACAGATGCAGATACGGATACAGTGACAGGGTCTGACAAGGAAGTCACAGCAGCCGCTCTGAGAGAACGCTGAGGCAAGCTGCCGCTGTTGTGTAAACAGTGGCCTTGTCTGTCTGGCAAGGTCACAGCAGCCGCTCTGGGAAATGCTGAGGCAAGCTGCCACTGTTGTGTAAACAGTGGCATTGTCGGACAAGGAAGTCGCAGCAAGAGTTCATGCAGGACATATAGCTGTGGTTTATAACAATAGACAGTAATGATTGCATTCATTTTAGATGTCGTATGTAGGCAATCTTGAGAGGTTGTTTCTAAGCCATTTTGTTACGTGCGGAAGGGGCCTGCGTGCCTTAGCAACCGATTCTCCAATGTTAAACTGCAGGATGTTTTAGAACAGAGGGTATTAATTGTAAGGTTATGTTGCGCTTTCGTTAAAACTGGTTGCCGTGTAATTGGTAGGATGTTGGCCCTAAGCCCATTTGTTACTTATATGCCTTATTGCTAGTATAACTGCGACATTGTTTTAAGAGGTGTGGCCGGGATTTTGTCCCAGCGAGTGGTGAGCGCTGACGTCACGTTTTAGACTATATGAGGTGATATCACCAAGTAACGAGAGATTATTCACAACCTAACCATGTGAAGGACACGTCATCATACTCGTCCTACAGTCCGCCAGTTTGGCCGCTAAGCCCAAACTCTCCATGCCATAGACTCTACAAGCTAGACGACTTCTCAACGTTAGCGTAGACACTTAGAATTCGACGACTCTTCAAGATCCAAAGCACTTGGACAGTATCACTTCATCACCGTCTTTAATACTATTACTACGTCAGAAAAAACAGTAGCATTTAGGAAAGACAGCCGAGATCTACAACGTGCATCGAGTTCGACGCACAGGGGTCAGTCGGACGACAGCCCAGGATCGCTGGACGCGCATCGCTGGACGCGGTCGCGGAGGAGCACCATCATCCGGCATTTGGAACATAGCACTGCAGGTCACTGACCCGGGAGAGCGCGTACTTTGTCCTTATATCTACATCTACGTGTTGATAACTCGATACTACATCCAATCGGTTGTTCAGAGGGTTTGCCTCCTGTAATAAGGTTAGAGCTGTTTTTTTCAAGTGATCCTCATGTGTTGTATTAGGATAGCTGATCCTCATGTGTATGTTTTAGGATAGCGACCAATCGTGGTATAACGGAGCTATAGGCTGGTACACATATATGCAGTGAACTGTTTTTACTGTTTTTTCTCTCTTCACACAGTTGTGTATAATATAGATAGGCTCCGTCATCTGTGAGTGGGTAGTAATTTGAAGCCAGTCTCAGGGTTTTCTTGAGCATAAATATATTAAGAATTCTTTTAATGTTCCCACTGGTTTCAATTCCCTTCACATAGTAGCAGACGTATGGGAACTCTCTACTCACATTTTATCTCCTAGACCCACTCAACTGAGTAGCTGGAGAGTGTCATTTTGGGTAAACACCCTAGACCCCTCCTGGGTCGGGCGAACTCACAGCCCGTCGGTCATTGATAAGTATCTATCGGTACATGATTTGATTGCCTTTGATTTCTTTGAATTGATCGGGCGGGCACAACATTTTCCCACCCCCTCGTGTTGCCATTTCCTCACAATGTCCCACCCCCTCACTTTATCTCCCCTCCCTTACCTTTTTCTCATTCTCCTCCGCCGTGCCGGGCCTGGGCGTGTCGTCGATCTGTGTCGAGTCTGTCCTTAATAACGGGTCCTTGCTTCTTCTTGTGTCGAGCTCATTCAGCTCATACTCCGAACCGGTGCGACTGTGGGATAAAGGAAGTCGAGTGATAAATCCACACAGCGTCTTGCACAGTTGCACGTATTGCCGTGACCTGGACGCACAGCCTCTTCTTCCAAGCGGTTGTGTGGCCAAAGTCATGACCCTCGTTAAGAGTCACGCGTCCACAAACATGCAATTCTTAGCCTGTTTGCACAGAGTTTAGCTAAGGAAGAGCAAGTCTTCCTTTTCCATCCATGTCCCGGCACAAATAAAAATGCTGGGCAAATATCTCGTTGATGTTGTTGCTGCTCTGCCCTGCTCTTCATGCGTTGGAGGAGCCACGGACGGTGCTAAGCATGAAAGCCCGGATACCCACCGGCGTGTCCATGTTGACACTGTTACGACCGGTGCAGGCCCCTATATTGGACCTACAACCCTAAGAAAGTTGATGCTGTCTCTCGGGTGTTCCCACAGATCAAGCACCGACATGATATTATGATTGAGCCTGCCGGGTGCAATGGCTGGGCACAATATCCCGATGAGCTCGCCCGTATCGGGCTCACCCCGGCACCGCAGGCACAGATCGGAGGAAGAGTTACTCGGTCTATATTGCGTTATAAGCGTTACAATTATTCTATGTTTTTATTTTGTGATATGGTTGAGGTTACAGAATACGATGGATACTTATTCGAAATTGAATTTGAGAAGCACGAGTTTTAATTTAGTGATAAGATAATGCTGCAGATACATGAAATCGACCAACTTACAATAATAGCATTGATTGTTCGTAATGACTGTATGGGACTTTTTTGCAGGCAACAATAATTTTAATAGGACTCATTGAGTCCTATTTATATACTTTTTTTTGGAAATAAACAGGTTCCTGAAGTCATCGTTGCCTTACTGTAGTGTTTCGTTTTTTTTAAGATGTCTTCAAACGATTCAATGTTCGGACGATGCTTCTATTGACCACACATTAACGAATTGCAAGAGACTGATTGCGCCGGTCGTACGTCGTGAGTCGACTGGTCTGACGTCATGAGTCACGCTTGTCTTACTTCCTGAGACGCCCGGTCTAACGTCAGGAGTTACCCAGTTCTTACTTCATCAGTCGACTGGTCCTTCATCATGAGTTACGCTGGTCTGACGATATGAGTCGACCGGTCAGACGTCATGAGGGACGCTGGTCTGGCGTCGTGAGCTGACTGGTCTGACGTCATGAGTGATGCTGGTCTGATGTCATGAAACGACTGCTCTGACGTCATGAGTGACTCTAGTCTGACTTCATGAGTCGACCGGTCGATGCCTCACTTAGCATGGTATGGCACGCAGGATTGTGACGCATGGAACGAGAACCTGACTACAGCAATGCCATGTCAGCTGACATTGAGTCTTTTTACACGTATTCTGCTAGGTACATCGTTACCTGAGTCATGTTACTCGAGTCTTGTCACTATAGAGCTCTTCAGCAATCTCTCTGCAACTTGGACTCATGGAGTCTAAGCAGAGAGTGAACAACTGTCATACATTACCCATAGTGAGACTCCCATATCAAAAATGCAGACAAAACATTGCTGTCCAGCGGCCTACATAAAATCATGTCATCTGATTTTTTTTAACAAAAAAATAAACATATTACCTCATATTGATTACCGACAGGGGTCAAATGACTCCATTTACAGAGTTTTCCTCTTCTTCTGAAGAGTTTTATTCTATAGACTATATATTTGGAGACTAAATAGTCTATAGGAAAGCAGAGTGGTGTAGCAGAGTCCCCTCTATCATGCCTTTCACTATTAAGTTGGAAGCAGAGCCTTCTCGGTCCTATTCTTACAACAGAGTTGGAAAATATACTCTCCACAACCCCCTTCTTTCAGCACTAAGTTTTATGGCACAGTTGTATTTGACACATCCTCTGAGTCCTTCTCTTTCACTACAAAATTGCATTTCTTTGCTTTAAAGGTGAACTTTCCCCACTAAGTTGCATGGCACACTTTTCTCTTCCCTCAGTCACCTCAGTCACCTCAGTCGCCTCAGTCGCCTCAGTCCCCTAAGTCGCCTCAGTCGCCTCAGTCGCCTCAGTCCCCTCAGTCCCCTCAGTCCCCTCAGTCCCCTCAGTCCCCTCAGTCCCCTCAGTCCCCTCAGTCCCCTCAGTACCCTCAGTACCCTCAGTCCCCTCAGTCCCCTCAGTCCCCTCAGTCCCCTCAGTCCCCTCAGTTTCCTCAGTCCCCTCAGTTCCCTCAGTCCCCTCAAATCTCCTCACCTGAGCGGCTCGAGCCTTATAGACCTTGATGATGCGGAGCGCTCGTACTCGATGGGTGGCCGCCTTATTTTGCTGGCACTGAATCGGGCGGGGCGGCTGAGGGCGGGCTCAGAAGGTGCTGCCCTCATCGCCATCGTCAGGGCTTCCAGACGGGCGCGCCGGGCACGTATGGCGTTCATCTTGGGGATGTGAAGATGGAAGAGAGAGTAAATATGTCGTACATTCCCTACAAGTTATTGTACGTGTCTCTTTTATCATCATTATTACGGTAACTGAGACATGTGTACTGGCAGAGGAAGATGCTGAAAAAGGCGTGGGGTTCACTCCTCATATGATTTAGGATACATTGACATTTTAAATGCCATCAAGACGTCATACTATTAACTCTACCATCTCCCTTTTAATTGCTCACCGCTTTTCAATTCAGGCTGTTTCATTGATTACCTCCTCGGGCTTGTGTCGCAAATGTCTGATGGCGACTCGTCGTTCCCTTGTCCTGATCTCTTCTCATTATCTATAGTTTAACTCCTTATTCCCTTCATCCAACCCCAAATACATTTCCCTTACCCCACTGATCATTCGCTCCCTTTCACCCCTTCACTCACATCCATGTCCATGCTGTTGTTGACTTGGGCATTCTTCCTTGGTTTTCTCCTTATGGCAGGCAGATGAAGTGGCTCGTACATGTTGGCGGCCGTTGTCTTCTAAACGAGCTTGAGACTGTCTAGATCATATGATCATGCAGCGGGTCTGTTCGACGATGACGAGCCCAGCGAGTTTGCTGCACGAACGAACATGTTTTGATAGACTACTCACCCACACCGCAGCAACCCATCAATGTTGGTTCCCACCAGCACTACTGAGCCGTGCCTCGGTGATCAGTATGGGGGATGAGGAGTCGAGACGGTTAATGTCCTGATCTTCTTGTATTATAAATGAACACTTTTGTTTGACTGGATTGCACAGGGTGCACAATAAGGATACTTGATCGTATCTCTAATCGTTGATGGAATTGCTAGGAAGCAAACCCGTCTTGAAAATATTGAAAGGATAAGTTCTAGAAGAAAAGACTTTCCCATCTGAGTCTGACGGATTATTTCAGAACGTTGCACATCAGACTAAAGACGTGCCATGAATATTTTTGCTAACGGACACTGAAATCTATGCTTAGTATAACACTGATACTATCAAGAACACTCTTGCTTTACTGACGAATTTCATTTATAAAAGAATCACGGAACTTTTTAGAACTTGAATTTAGGAATTGTTATCTGAAAAAAGATATTGTTAAATATTTAAAATAGACATGTGCATGTGTTTATCTGATGTACAGATAACCCATAGAAATGGTATTGCATATTTTTACCATTTCTAATATCCTAACTGGCTAGCATCGAAACTGAGGACATTGAGTGTATTTATTATAGAATAGACTAACAGAGTTTGATGTAACACACTGCAATAGACTAACAGTATTCGATGTCACACACTGCAATAGACTAACAGAGTTTGATGTAACACACTGCAATAGACAAACAGTATTCGATGTCACACACTGCAATAGACTAACAGAGTTTGATGTTACACACTGCAATAGACTAACAGAGTTTGATGTTACACACTGCATTCTAACGAGTGTTGCAAATTTCAGAGAAGTTACACTTCCTTCATTTAAATAGAGCCAAATTAAAAAGAAAAAAATCAACTTAAAAAGTTGGAAGCATATCTATTGAATACCTTAATGAGTAATAAACTATCGACAAATGCGTCATAGGAGGGATCTCACATTACTTGGAAGACGATTGTGACGATCAACGAAAAGATTCGAGTTCCGTATTACGCTGTGATCAATTAATACTAGATGCAATTATAAAAAATTCTTTTACGTGAAAGTTATTTTTTTTTCTTCCAACACATTCCTCATTACACAATAGTCGTTTTCAAAGCGAATAATCTAAAAGTTTATACTTTACACTAAAATAAAGAACAGTTCGCTGGGAACTTTGACATTAAAGTGAAGTAGAATACGGCTTTATCTTAAACTCGTGGAACGAATCGAACCATGGGGCTAAAATATTAACCCGATCAGCCACTCACATTATATTTTTTGTCAGTCCCATGCAAATATCAACAAAAAAGAAAAAATGTTAGTTTTAGGTAAAGCCAGGCATAGTCACATAACCGGTGGCGACTCTCCCTATCCATCTTGCACTGCATGGTGTCTTTTTGTTTTCTTCGACCCCCGGCGCTTGTGTGCTGACTTTTGACCATTTAAGAGATCAACCACAATGCCACCCTAGAGGTCAGGTAGGCTCGAACCTACAACCTTCAGCTTCCAAGAAAGCCTGTTCAGAGGAGAGGCTGACACACTACCCACTCGGCCACCGAGCTGGTTTTGATGCACCAACAAATGTGCTAAGACGAGGGTGGCTTCATGCCCCACACCCTTCTCCATCCATCCCCTGGGTACCACTGTAAACGGCACATTCCGTTGCTTAATTTTATTCTTCAGATTTCTATAATTGCTCTAGATGTTGGGTAGTAAGCGTTGAGCTAGTTAAATATTACGTAACAAAACCGTAGATTTGTGTGCGTATTTTATTTTATGATACCATGTCCGTCAACATTACCAATCGACCCTCTTAAACTGTCCAGTTTATTTTTTCTGGGATTGATGTATAGCACCTTCTTATAGATCCCCCGTTACTATTTGCCTTCATTCAACAAACACAAATCCCTCTCTACTCCCCATGTACACAAGCAACTCGAATTAAATATCCGGTGCGAATGTTCCATTGCTTTGAATGTGTAAGGAAGGTCCTAGTTAAGATTACATCCATTCATCTCCTTGTTCACACCAGCAAACGTCTACACGAGTGACTTCTAGCCTTCCCCGTGCTAAGCTAAGCTGTTCAGAGCAGCTCTTCTCTTCAAAGATCACGTTACGTCAATCTCCCCGTGTCCACTCGCTATTATTATTTTTACTGAATGCACCTGACTATGAGCTTTTACTTGTTACCGCGACTAAGTAAGCAGTTTGTTGGCAGCGCGTCAATGAATACGGACGGGTACTGTCCTCCAACTAAGCTCTTTACAACGACTTAGACTACACCAAGCTTGTGTATCACTTGCGTGCTGAACTTCTGTCAACAAGATTGTTTAATGAGCCTATATCTAGTCCTCAAGACTGTTCTGGGGATCTGAACTTTCAATAACTTGATCAGACGCGTTTTGTCATATGTTTTAGAGGTTCACGTGCTCGACTAAACACTTGAATATCGAGTCGTCTTCTGCTGAATTTGTCCTGGGTAGAAAAAGCGTTCGGCTACTTTCACCGGCGTCACGTCAGATGAGCTAATTTCCGTGAACTTGGAAAGTAACAGGTTCATCGATTTGAGCCGGTGTTTTGACAGCTTGTCTGTCGGAGTATGTGCGGAACCATGCGGATCGCCGAAGATTGAGCCGATATAAAAACATTTTATCATGCACTAATAAGTTTGAAAATATTTTTGTGTCTTTGTGTTGATATTGAGGATTTATTTTCTGCATGATGCGTATTGAGTGTTGCGCAGAGCAGAAATCGGCAGTGTGTATTTATGTTTTGACGGTTGCGATAAAACGCTTGAGGGAAATAGTTTTTCCTACAATTTTTGTTTGGAGGTGAATGTAGCCAGGTTCGTGGTTAGCGTGAATACATTCACGGTGAAAAAAAAACAAGGAAACCCTCAGTTAAAAACCCTTTGCAGATCACCTCTGAAAGACATGGAACCTATTAAATGGTCGTCACAGTGATACAGTGATACTGTCGAAACCGATAAATAATCGTTGAGGATAAAATAAGTGATTAAGAGACATGCACACTTGAAGTCTGAACGAAATGAATTACAAATGCTATTTGATTATCTGAAAACTAAACTATTTATATTAAAATAAACTCAGCTTCGACCAATTAGAACTTTAAATTTCAGGTTATAATGCTAAAACACACGTTTATTTAAAATATTGTGTATCATTTTGACTCACTTTAGTTGCGACAAACTAGGTTCCTGATTTAATTGAAGATTCATTTAACTCCTTTTAACTATAAAGCAAAAGTCGCAGAAGAAGTTCAGACGACGCACTGTACTGAAGTCGAGACCTGCCGTGAAGGAGGAATAGTTCAACAGCTAACACCCCAACCATCGGCACGCTGGTCTGTGGTGCTCTGTATCATTACCACGACCATCATCACACGGGTTTGTGGTGCTCCATACCATTACCCCGACATCATCACGCTGATCTGTGGTGCTCTGTACCAAAAGAGACTAGAAACGAAATGGCCGAACATTTATCAAACATTTTCACCCAATCTCTCACAATTGGCACCTGCACCTCTAAATGGAAGGAGGCCAATGTTACTCCAACTTTTAAAAAAGGAGACAAAAAGTGTCCCAGCACCTACCGTCCAATTAGTCTCACCTCTGTCATTGGCAAGTTGATGGAAAGTTTGATAACGGATGAAATTACAGAATTTTTGGAATCAAACAAATTGATGGTCGACTCTCAGCATGGCTTTAGACACAACCGTTACAAATCTGCTACTCTTTTTCAGAAATATAATCGAAATCCACGACACAAAATCTCCAATCGATATCATTTATCTTGACTTTTAAAAGGCCTTTGATAAAGTCCCCCACAAGCGCCTAATTAGTAAATTGCACAGCATCGGTATTCGAGGCGAGCTTAACAACTGGATAAAATGCTGGTTTACGGACAGACGGCAGCGAGTTGTACTTAACAGAGCTTCCTCCCCCTGGGGTAACGTTACAAGCGGCGTGCCTCAAGGATCCGTGTTAGGGCCAGTTCTCTTTATAATATTAATTAATGATCTCGATAGCAACGTACTCTCACACATCAGCAAGTTTACAGACGACACTAAGATCGGAGGAGAAGTGCAAACTGAACTAGGGTGTCAGCAGATCCAACTAGACTTGAACAAAATTGTTGATTGGTCAGAAAACTGGCAAATTAAATTTAATGTAGACAAATGCAAAAATATGCACATATGTCCTCATAACCCCAGACACGAATATTTAATGTCTGGAAAGAAACTCATTCCCGTCACCGAAGAGAGAGATTTAAGTGTCATCAGTAGTAACGACTTAAAAAGCAGCAAGCAATGTAACGATACTGCCAAGAAAGGCAACAAAATGCTAGGTATGATATCCCTCACGATCTCTCAATGCATTTGTTAGTCCGCATTTCGAGTATGCCGCTCAATTCTGGTCTCCATTCCTTAGAAAATACGTTAATAAATTTGAAAAAGTTCAACGGAGAGCTACCAAATTCATCCCCTCGTTGCGGAATATATCGTACGAAGACAAGCTTCGTGAACCCAATCTTTATTCGCTAGAGAAATATCGAGTCAGAGGCGACATGATAGAAGTGTGGAAGATTATGAAGGGTAAGGAAAACGTCGACCGAGCGAGTCTTTTCACTCTAGATACAAACGGAGTGACTAGGAACAATGAATACCAAATCGTTGGGAAACGTTTCTCACTCGACATCACGCGCAATATCTTCACGTATAGAGTTGTCGACGAATGGAACAAACTTCCAGCGGAGGTTGTGAACAGCAATACAATCGAAACTTTTAAGTCACAGCTCGATAAGTTCTACATAAATCGCCGATAAATAGCTAAACCGTTCAATTTCCGGTTGTAATAAAAAAACAGAAATAGTACACGAAGCTCTCTTAGACTTTCTACTTCAGAACTAATCATCTTGCTATCAAGAGGCAACCTAGTTTGGGCCAATAGTCCTGTTGTTGTCTTCCTACACATGTAATCACCACGATGTAATCACCACGACCATCATCACGCTGGTCTGTGGTGCTCCATAACATTACCCCGACATCATCACGCTGATCTGAAGTGCACTGTACCATCACCCCAACCATCATCACGCTGGTCTGTGGTGCTTTGTACCATCACCACGACCATCATCACGCTTATCTGAAGTGCACTGTACCATCACCCTAACCATCATCACGTTGGTCTGTGGTGCACTGTACTATCACCCCATCCATCATCACGCTGATCTGAAGTTCACTGTACCATCACCCCAACTATCACATCACGCTGGTCTGTGGTGCACTGTACCATCACCCCAACCATCATCACGCTGGTCTGTGGTGCTCTGTACCATCACCCCAACTACCATCACGCTGGTTTGTGGTGCTCTGCACCATCACCACAACCATCATCTCGCTGGTCTGTGGTGCACTGTACCATCACCCCAATCATCATCACACTGATCTGAAGTGCACTGTACCATCACTCCAACCATCATCACGCTGATATGTGATGCTCTGTACCATCACCCCAACCATCATCACGCTGGTCTTTGGTGCTCTGTACCATCACCCCAACCATTATCACGCTGATATGTGGTGCTCTGTACCATCACCCCAACGATCATCACGCTGGTCTGTGGTGCTCTGTACCATCACCACAACCATCTTCACGCTGGTCTGTGGTGCTCTGTGTCATCACCACGACCATCATCACGCTGGTTTGTTGTGCTCTGCACCATCACCCCAACCATCATCACGCTGGTCTGTGGTGCTCTGTACCATCATTCAGCCATCATCATGCTGGTCTGTGGTGCTCTGTACCATCACCCCAACCATCATCACGCTGGTCTGTGGTACTCTTTACCATCACCACGACCATCATCACGCTGGTCTGTGGTGCTCTGTACCATCACCCCAACCATCATCACGCTGGTCTGTGGTGCTCTGTACACGCTGGTCTGTGGTGCTCTGTACCATCACCCCAACAATCATCACGCTGGTTTTTGGTGCTCTGTACCATCACCACGACCATCATCACGCTGGTCTGATATTGTAGCCGATGCTTGACAACCTGACGCTTCTTTACATCATATGAATCAATTTACTGTAATCGATCGAGGTAGTGGAATATCGACTTCTCCTTCAGCAGTCTAGTTCACAGTACTCGGCTCACCGGAAGGTACGTGTTCCAGTATTGGTCAGCGTGTCACAGTTCGTGTCGCCACCATGACAACTCTTATCAGTAGGAGCCATGGTAATGGGCCTCTCTTCCATAGCAGCGGAGCGGTGCTGTGGTCGCCGGGGATAAGAACAGAGCTCAAGCACATTATACAGTGACGATGAACATTCACCCTTAGTGTGTTCTATCCCTCAGCGGTGCGTAATGGTATCAGGGCCACAATAGCACCCGAAAGGTTTCATGTTCTATCCCGGTAGGATTCTTGTGACGGACGTCATTTCAGCCCTCACCCCTTGTGGTGAGGAAGGTAGTATCCTCTAAAACTCTTCGGTAAGATGGCGTCACAGTCTGGGTAGTACGTCAGCTAGACCTGTATGTAAATATGGTAGGTCCATGCTTGTGTCATTTCTGGGCATAACACAGCGGCGACGGTCTGGCTAACCTGTGCATGTGCATGTTCATGTACGACCTTCAAGTCCTTTACGTGACTTAGAGTTGGAAGAAATACTCTGGAAATGTTTAGTTCATGTATATCATCCAGCTCTAGATGAGAATGTTCGCTCAGATCATAACGGCTACCTCAGCCGTGCTGACAGGTATCATTGGTTGGGTGGCGGGTGTTCGATTGTTCCAGTAATGTTTGGTTGCCAACGAACTTCCCTCACAACTCGTGATTTTCAGTCTGTGACTCGGATTGTAAATTATTATGACGAAATTGATTAGAGATGTATTGTATGTACTTTATTGATTAGAGATGTATTGTATGTACTGCATTGATTAGAGATGTATTGTATGTACTGTATTGATCAGAGATGTATTGTATGTACTGTATTGATTAGAGATGTATTGTATGTACTGTATTGATTAGAGATGTATTGTATGTACTGTATTGATTAGAGATGTATTGTATACACTGTATTGATTAGAGATGTATTGTATGCACTGTATTGATTAGAGATGCATTGTATGTACTGTATTGATCAGAGATGTATTGTATGTACTGTATTGATTAGAGATGTATTGTATGTACTGTATTGATTAGAGATGTATTGTATGTACTGTATTGATCAGAGATGTATTGTATGTACTGTATTGATTAGAGATGTATTGTATGTACTGTATTGATTAGAG
>SDVV010016066.1:0-14350 GCA_016164225.1 Gammarus roeselii
GAGTGGAGAATGATTGTGAATGGTTGATTTTGACGCTGCTCTGATGTGCTTTCCCGCCTTTGGCATCCCGCTGTCGGGATGGGCGTGGGTGGGGGGGGCCCGGTCATTATGACGCGGCGGGGGTAAACCAGTGAAAACTGTCGGGCCCTGCTGCTGATGACAGATCCTCGGACTGCACTCGTGACCCAGAGTGTATGTTGAGGGGGTCCCGTCCGGACCCTTTAGCACAAAAGGGCTAAGTTGTGTGAGTATGAGCGTATGAGTTTGTGAGGTGTGCCTTGCCGTCGGCCATCCCCCTTTCTGCGAGATACGGCCTAGTGTCTGTATCTGTATACAAAGTGAAAATTGACTTGCTCCAAAAGTCTACGATTGATTGGAGTGACGAGGCTTTCTTGCGCGCTGGAGTCATCGTCCTTCTGGCGCCGAATGTCAAACCAACAAACCGTGCTGTATCAAGTTAGTCTAGGTTTTTCTTCTTTTTCAATGTTCAAGTTAAGGTTTACTACAGCGCTAAGTCAAAGTCCTTTACGCGGCGAACGTCTATGGTATATACGGGTGCCACAAGAGGTACAGGAACTCCTAAGGTGCTGAGACCATATGGTCTCAGCACTCCCCGGATGGCAAGGAATAACACACTACCTACTCTGCTTCAAAGCCCCAAGGATCCGCAGTAGTCTTTAATGTGCGGGCTACGCGCTTCAACACCTGCTGAGGGGGAAGATGAAGAAGAGACAGAAAACGGGGATCCCATGCATGAAATCTACACTAGGTGTAGGGAATTTTACGCATTAGAACAGCAAGAATGGAAAGAAGTAGAAGGAATAGTCGTAGAAAAAGGTTGCATGAAAGAAAGAACGCAACTTGGCTATTATTTGCCACCCAAAAGGGGAATAGTTAGAACCGGTATGTGAATGTTTGAGTGTGCGTGTGTCTGTGTGTGCGTGCGTGTGTATGTGTGCAGTGACTATTAGGAGAGTTGTTAAGAAGGAGTCTGAGACAAGTTTAAGGAAATTTGAGTCTACGATTGAAAAAGATTTTGTTTTATGTAATGATAGATAGGGAGTTGCTCTCGGCAAAACTTCCTTATTTTTCAACAAGGAGCCGACACCCATGGCTGTACAGTTCAAGCACAGAGAGAAGAAAAATCACCTGTTATTGAAGGGAACTATCTGAATTAAATTTTCATCCACGTCATTTTCATTATCATATAATTTTGCCTAATAAACGAAGACCAAATACCATTGTGACTTGACGAACATCATCGACTTAAGGAGAGATTCGTACATTTAAACTACGATTCAAGATTTTCCTTGTACGCTCACGAGTCGAAGAGCTTCAATGCCGAAAAAAAGAGAGCAAACAAAGATCTCATGCATAAAATAATCGCTCAGGTTAGTGAATAAGAACGGCAGAAATGGAAGAAGAGGTAGTGCACACATCTCAGCCTTACCCTTTGCCTCACGGTTCCAGGTGTGCCCCCCAAGAAGGCGATCCTGACCGCCATGCAGGGAGGTTTCGGGGGACTCATGCGGACGATCAAGAACGACACAGGCGGCGCGTCAGACCTCCTCTTGCCCTTTCCAAACACACCTTCACCAGCTTCCACACTCTCCTCTTTGCCTGCCGACGACTGGTACCCGTCTTTGTAACTACTGCCACCGCGACTGCTAGTCTCAAAGCCGCTGTCATGGGCGCTACCACTGCGCCTGAAGGGCGGCACGCCACTACCGATTGTATCACATCGAGCGAAGACCGGTATTTTCTCAACAGGTCCTAGAACTGGAGCCGAGTGCGAGTTCCTTCCCGCTTGGTCCTCGTAGAGAAGACCAGCAAGATTAGCCACCTCACCGTTCCGGGTTTGATCAAAAAACAAACGGTCCGACCTCTGCTGCGGCTCGTTCTTGATCAGTTCGAAGGAGCGATGTCTGCGACGCGCGTCGTCGGAGTCCCTGTGAAGCTGTCCACTCAAGACTCCTTTGGATGTGGAGTCGTCCAACGACTGATGAGTGGCACCAGCTGCGTAGGTGTCACCGGATGCCATCCTGCCGGCCAAGGCTGAGGTGCACCTGAAGGCAAAGTTGGCTGCTTCTTCCTTCGACTCTGGTTTACACACTTCGTAGTCTTCTCTGTACATCAAACAAAATTGATTATAACACCTAAAGAGTAAAAACTAATTATGACCAACACTGAATAATTTTATACACATATATACACATTCTAATCGTGTATGTATCTTCCACAGAGAGAAAAATAACAAATATGTATTTAATACTTCAATTCCCCAAGAATACACGAGAATAGAGTTTCTAATACAAAAACACTCACTTGTACAGGAACTTGACATAAGTCTGTCCCTCGACGAGCATGAAATCGCACCACAGCGACAGCTCGTTGGCAAGAGTCAGTTCTGCCAGACGACACTGCACCAGCCCAAACCTGACCCAAAAAGAGGTTTGAACATAACCTAACATATTTCGTGGTGTCGATGATTCTAATATTACAAGATGAAACTAGCGAGGGAAAATCCCGCTGACAAAAATAAATACAGAATGCAGCTACTCATAAGCATTACCAACGATTAATGAATTCACGTTTTGAACAAAATCCGTGAAAATTAACTGCACTTGACCAGTTGCGCGCTGTTCCCAGCGACTGCGTAGGGGATGAGTAAACACAAGCAACCCTCCTCGCCAACCTGCTGTTGTTGGTGATGTTGTGCAGGGTACGGGGCAGGGGCGCATCGTGCTCCAATACGAGGCCAATCCTGTGAGTGTGGAACCACTTGTGCCAGGAGCCGACGTCCAGCAGGCACACCGGCCGCCAGAAGTCGCACAGCACAGGACTCGCACCCGATTCGCTGGAAAGGAATGCAATTGCTGAAGCGAAAAACAATCTACACAACAGGCACGGATGTACGAACGCCTTCGAGACAATAGCATAGGTGCAGTTAATATGCACCGCTTTTTCAGATGGTGTGGGTGTGAATGCATCTTCACCACCATAAGCAGCTGGTGCACTATCTGCCTCTGTTAACACTTGCTGTATCCCAAGAACGATGAACGCCAGTGGCTGCAGGACAGCAGAATGAATGTGTCCGCAAGCGAGTCATGCTTCAGACTGTTTACACCTGACAACAATGAGCACCGCATCCTTCTTTCATGACACACTCAACAACACTCCCATTCTCCAAGGTCCACAATCACAGATACAGACACAAGGCCGATATCCCCTAGCAAGGGGGGGTTGGCCTTCGGCAAGGCGCACCTCACACTCTCATACACTCGCACACCTTTGCCCTTTTGCGCAAAAGGGTCCGGCCGGGATCCCCGCAACACACCTTCCAGGTCATGAGTGTGGTTCGAGGTCAGTGTCGGCAGCAGGGCCCGACAGTGCGACTGATTTACCCCTGCCGCTTTATGATGACCGCCCCCCCCCCTCCCCTGACCACGACCATCCAGTCTCTCAACGATGTGCCTAGGGCGGGAACGCACATCAGAGCAGTATCAAAACTCCTCCATTCACAATCATTCTCTACTCGCGCCTATCCAGTGCACGCTCTCTCGCTACCTCCACACTCAGGTCTCTCCTTCCTAACGCCTGCTTCACACCATCCATTCACCTAAACTTCGGTCTCCCTCTAGGCCTACGTCCACTCGATTCTGCCTTCCACACCCTTTTCATCAATCTCCCCTCATCCATCCACACCACGTGCCCGAACCATCTCAGAGCAGCCGAATCAACTCAACCCTCTAACTTCTTTCCCTCCCCGTTCTGATTCGAACCTTGTCGTTAGTGAACCTGTCTCTCAGCAACACTCCAGCCATGCTCCTCAAACAATTCATCTCGAAAACATTCAACAATCATCTCTCCTCTGTTCTCATCCCCCCAAGCCTCAGCTCCGTACATCACAGTAGGGACAATGACACCCTCATACAGCCCTATCTTTGCTTCCATCCCCAACGTCCTGCAGCTCATTACGCTCTTCAGTGCACCCAACACTTAACACCCCTCCTTCACTCTCGACTTTCTCTCAGTTTTCACTAGTTCAGTCTTCTCCACATTGGAGCCCAGATACTTAAAACACTGAACTTCTTCCAACAACTCTCCATTTAGTAGGACACTAATACTGCTCGCATCGGCAGTCATCGAGCATCTCATTACTTTACTTTTATCCACGTCTACTCGAAGCTTCCTCCTCTCACACACTCTACCAAACTCAGACACCAGCCTACATAGCTTCTCCTCTTAATCCGCTACAAGAGCCGTATCATCCGCAAACAGCAACTGGCTCAACTGCCAACTCCGCCCATTCGCTTCCAACAGCTCCAAACCACGACCCAGCGCACTCGCGTTCACCTCCCTGACTGAACAGCCAAGGAGACATCACGCAGCCTTGTCTCAGACCCACTTCCACTGTGAATCAATCACTCACCTCGCTTCCCACTCAGACACATGCTCGGCTGCCAACATAGAAACTCTGAACCGCTTTCAACAGCTTCCACCCACTCCATACAAACGCAAGACTCTCCACAGCGCTTCCCTGTCAATCCTGTCGTACATCTTTTCCAGATTCATGAAGGCCCAAAACATATCCATTCCCTATGCAAGGTACTTCTCACGACCTATTTCACTGCAAAAATCTGATCGGCACACCCTCTACCACTCCTAGAGCCACATTGTTCCTCTCCAATTGCGCAATCCGTACATTCTATAATCATTTTGATCAGCACACTGCCATACAGCGTACCGACCACACACAGCAAACTGATGCCTCTCGAGTTGCAGCATTTATTTATATCTCCTTTGCTCTTAAACAGCGGGACAATGCAGGCACTGCGCCACTCAATCGGTACCACGCTCGTCACAAAACAAGTGTTCAGTAACCTCACCAATCATTCGACAATCGATATTCCACCCTGTCACAGGCACTCAGTCGCAACGTCATCCAAACCAGGGGCTTTCCCTGCTTTCATCACCTCCAACGCCTCCTTCACCTCTTTCCTAGTATCGTCCGCAACAAGTCTCTTTCCAAAAACCGGCATCCGCGCACCACCACCCACAGCAGCAATGTCAGCCTCTCTGTCACCATCGACATTCAACAACTCATCAAAATACTCGGCCCACCTCTTCAATACATCACCACTTTCCAACAACAATTAGCCGTTTTCATCTTTTACCACTTCCTCCTTTCCGGTCTCTCCCTTTCTCACCCTCTTCACCTCTTACCAGAACATATTTTTGTTCTCTTCAAAATTCTGGAACAACCGTCTGCCCCACTTGGCATCAGCGTCTTTCCACAACCATGATCCTTCGAATATCATAAGACGCAGTAATGATGTTCAAATCTCGCAGAAACCACATCAGCACTGAAGACAAAAATAGTGAACAAAAACCGGCATTGCATCTTTAAAATTACCTACAGACACAACAAGGAATCAATTTCGACAGGCGTTGTAGCCGGGGCGTTAGAATCTTGCTACCGTAACCCCTGCGTGTCGTAAAAGGCGACTAAAAGGGGCAGAGCGAAGGGGCTAGGAATCCCGCTCTCTGTAAAACCTTTCCTCAAAGACGGCACGACGAGCGGGGGAGAAGAGGCTCACGCCTCTCCGAACACTATTGCTAGGGTTGCTGAATGTGCGTGGCTGTAGTACGAATGATGTAAAGAAGAGGGAGATTGGTAAGATGTTTGTGAAGAGGCAGTTTGATGTGTTGGTGCTGAGTGAGACGAAATTGAAAGGTGAGGGAGAATGTGAGTTTGCTGTGGTAAGTGGAAGAAAGTCTGGTGTGGAGGAAGGTTAGGCACGAGAAGGGGTGGTTTTGATATTGAGTGATCGGTTAGCTAGTAGCGTTATCGAGTGGAAGGAGGTGTCCTTAAGATTGATGTGGGTAGACGTTAAGTTAGGAGTAGAAAGATGGGTATTTGTGAGTGCTTACGGACCTGGCAGCGAGAGGAGTGAAGAGGAGAGGTAGCAATTCTGGACTGACCTGAGTGAGTGTATTGAGAGTTTTGGAGATCATTTCAATGTAGTTGTACTGGGTGACCTTAATGCGAAAGTTGGAGATGAAATGGTGGAGAATGTGATAGGAAAGTATGACGTTCCCGGTAGAAGTAACAGTGGAGAGGACCTGATAGGTCTGTGTATGGAACAGGCGTTGGTGGTCGGGAACAGTTTGTTCAAGAAGCGAGATATCCACAAGTACACATGGGTAAGGACGGCCCATGGTGCAGTGGTGGAGAGAGCACTGATGGATTTTGTGCTGATATCGACGAGTGTGGTGGGGAGGATGTTGGATGTGCGGGTGTTGAGAGGGGAGGGTGGAGGAGTGTCTGACCATCTGCAGGTGGAAGGTAGATTAAGAGTAAAGCAGAAGAGGAAGGGCAAAAATCGAGTGGGAGAAGGAAGAGAGGTAGTTAAAGTGAGTGGACTGAATGTGAGAAGTAGAGCCGAGGAGTTCCAGCAGGTGTTGAGGGAAGAATATAACAACGTGAGAGGACAGGACCTGAGAGATGAGGAGGAAGAATGGGAAGCGTTAAGGGATGCGTTGCTGAGATGTGCGAAGGAGGTATGTGGTGCGCGCCGTGAGATCGGGTGCAGAAGGATAGGTTGCGAGTGGTGGAACGAGGAGGTCAAATTAGCGGTGTCACGAAAAAGAGGAGCGTTTGAGGAGTGGTTGCAGGTGAAGTCGGTGGTGGCTTATGGAAGCTACAAAGAGAGGAGAAGCGAGGTGAAGCGGGTGGTGAGGAGAGCCAAAAGGGACGCTGATGCTAGGTGGGGCAGACGGTTGTGCCAGAATTTTGAGGAAAACAAAAAGATGTTCCGCAAAGAGGTGAAGAGGGTGAGAAAGGGAGAGACCGGAAAAGAGGAAGTGGTGAAAAATGAAAATGGCTAGTTGTTGTTGGAAAGTGGTGATGTACGGAAGAGGTGGGCCAAGAATTTTGATGAGTTGATGAATGTCAATGATGACAGAGAGGCTGACATTGTTGCTGTGGTTGGTGGTGCTAGGATGCCAGTTTTGGGAGAAAGATTTGTCGCAGACATTACCAGGGAAGAGGTGCAGGAGGCGGTGGTAGTGATGAAAGCGGGGAAAGCCCCTGGTATGGACTGCGTTGCGACCGAATGCCTGAAGAAGGGTGGAGTAACGATTGTCGAATAATTGGTGAGGTTACTGAACTTGTGTTTATGGCAGGCGTGGTACAGATTGAGTGGCGAATTGCCTACTTTGTCCCGCTATATAAGGGCAAAGGAGATAAAAATGAATGCTGCAACTCGAGAGGCATCAGTGTGTTATGTGTGTTTGGTAAGTTGAACGGGAGAGTGCTGATCAAAAGTATTAGAGACTGTACGGACTGCGCAATTGAAGAGGAACAGTGTGGGTTTAGGAGTGGTAGAGGGTGTACCGATCAGATTTTTGCAGTGAGACAGGTCTGTGAGAAGTACTTTGCCAAAGGAAAGGATGTGTTCTGGGCCTTCATGGATCTGGAGAAGATATACCACAGGATTGACAGGAAAGCGCTGTGGAGGGTATTGCGTTTGTATGGAGTGGGCGGACATCTGTCGAAAGCGGTGCAGAGTTGCTATGTTGATAGCCGAGCATGTGTCAGAGTGGGACCGAGACAAGGCTGCGTCATGTCTCCCTGGCTGTTCAACCTCTATATAGATGCAGTAGTCAGGGAGGTGAACGCGAGTGCGCTGGGTCGTGGCTTGGAACTGTTGGACGCGAATGGCCGGAGTTGGCAGTTGAGCCAGTTGCTATTTGTTGATGATACGGCCCTGGTTGTGGATTCAGAGGAGAAGCTATGTACGATAGTGTCTGAGTTTGGTAGAGTGTGTGAGAGGAGGATCAGATTAGAGTGAGGAGGCTTACTAGCGCGCTGGAGTCATCGTCATTCTGGCGCCGAATGTCAAACCAGCGCGCTGGAGTCATCGTCATTCTGGCGCCGAATGCCACTTTGCGCAAAAACAAAGTCCTTTACGCGGCGAACGTCTATGGTATGTACGGTGCCACAGGAGATACAAGAACTCCTAAGTTGTTGAGGCAATATGGTCCCAGCACTCCCTGGATGGCAGTAAGGAGTAATAACACACTACCTACCCTGCTTCAGAGCCCCAAGGATCCGCAGTAGTCCTAAAGGTGCGGGGATCCCATGCATGAGATCTACACTAGGTGTAGGGAATTTCACGCATGAGAACAGCAAGAATGGAGAGAAGAAGAAATAGTCGTAGAAAAAGGTTGCATGAAAGAGAGAGCGCAACTTGGCTGTTATTTGTAACCCGAAAGGAAAAGAGTTAGAACCGGTGTGTGAATGTTTGAGTGTGTGTGTGTGTGTGTGTGTGTGCGTGCGCGTGTGTGTGTGTGTGTGTGTGTGTTTGTGCAGCGACTATTAGGACAGTTGTAAAGAAGGAATTTGAGACAAGTTTAGGGAAATTTGAACTAAACATAACATGCAAATGAGATAAATAAAAACTCAAGCAAATCAGGATGGGGGAGAAAAGGAGAGATAGTAAAGGGTGAAGAAGAGGAGAGTCTGAAATGAAATAAGGGTGTTCACCCCCCCGGTTGGGCCGGGACTCCGTGCGGCCCGTGAACCCAACAGATGCCTAGGGGAGTGTGAGAGGAGGAAGCTTCGAGTAAACGTGGGTAAGAGTAAAGTAATTAGATGCTCGAGGACTGTCGATGCGAGCAAATTAGTGTCACCTCAAATGGAGAGGGTTGGAGAGCTCTTGGAGGAAGTTCAGTGTTTTAAGTATCTGGGCTCCCATGTGGAGATAACTGAACTAGTGGAAACTGAAGTGAAGGCGCGAGTGAAAGAGGGGTGTAAAGTGTTGTGTGCACTGAAGAGTGTAATGAGCTGTAGGATGTTGGGGATGGAAGCAAAGAGAGGGCTGTATGAGGGTGTTGTTGTCCTAACTGTGCTCTACGGAGCTGAGACTTGGGGGTGAGAGCAGAGGAAAGAAGGTTGAATGTTTTCGAAATGAAATGTTTGAGGACCATGGCTGGAGTAACGCTGAGAGACCTGATCACCAACGACGTGGTTTGAATCAGAACAGGGATGGTGAAAAAGTTGGAGGACAGAGTAGATTCGCGTGTTCTGAGATGGTTCGGGCACATGGAGAGGATGGATGAAGGGATATAGGTGAAAAGGGTGATGATTGCGGAGGCGAGTGGTCGTAGGTCTAGAGGAAGACCGAAGTTTGGGTGGATGGATAGCGTGAAGCAGGCGTTAGGAAAGAGAAACATGTATGTGGAGGTGGCGAGAGAGCGTGCAATGAACAGGCGTGAGTGGAGAATGGTTGTGAATGGTTGATTTTGACGTTGCTCTGATGTCTTTCCCGCCCTTGGCATCCCGCTGTCGGGATGGTCGTGGGGGGGGGGGGAGGCGGCCATTATGACGCAACGGGGGTAAACCAGGGAAAACTGTCGGGCCCTGCTGCTGACAACAGATCCTCGAACTGCACTCGTAGTAGAAGTAGTTGTAGTTGCTTCCGTTTTCCACGGGAGTCCCAACGCGAAGTTAATGCAGACTCCCCCGAAGGGCGGTCGAAGAGTGGTCAAGTAGGTGCAGCGTAGATTAAGAGTAGCTTAAACTCAGATTCGGAGCAGTTTAAACGCAGTCACAATGGGTTTAAACACAGTTGGAGTAGGTCTAACAAAGTAACAAAGTAAATTTGACATAGCACCAAGCAAACTTGATCCGGCTATAAAGAAAAATTGACAGATGTAAATTAAATTTAACAATTTTAAAAGATTATTTCTAATGCGGGTACAGAGTAGGCCTCAAAGTAAGTTTGACGAAACAACAAAGATAATTAGGCAGATAAAAATTGAATCCAACTTATTAACAGAGTAAATTTAACCTGGGTAAAGAGTAGGCCTAGTACATACAAATCGTACTAAACAACGGATACGAAGTGAGTTTAACCTATAACAAATATGCAGAGCAGGTTCATTGCAGATGCAGTCGGTTTTGCGTAGAGAAGTGGTAGCAGCTCCTTCCGTTCTCCACCGGAGCTCCAACGTGTAGTCACTGAGGGCTTCTTCTCGTGGCACGACGGTCCGTTGTTTTTGCACAACTTCGTGCACAAAGTTAAAGTAAAACTTTTCAATTAGTGCATAGGGAGGACAGAGAGTTCGGGATCGGAGATGATTCAGACTTAGCTACCTCTACACTACCTTGTAAAGGCCTGTGTGTTTTCCGAAAGCGATCAGTTTTTTCCGGTGCTCCGTTTCTGTGAGTAGGCGTTGCAGATTGCACGGGGGCTCAAGAAGGCTCGTCGGGCTGCTGCGAGTGCATCACAATCTACTAGTAAGTGTTTCACGCTGATTGCCACTTGGTGGCAACAAGGGCATGGTGGTGCGTTTGGTCCCATGTCCACGTCCATTAGGTGGTTGTGAGTTATCCACGTGTGTCCCGTGCATAGACGGTTAATGAACACTTGGTCTCTCCTATTAGAAAACCTTGTGTCCCATTCTCCCACGGATGATTTAACTGCAAGCATCTTTTGTCCACTTTGTTGCCAAGACTCGTTCCATCGTGACGTTAGGCGTGAGTTGATGACTGGGAACCAGTCTCGGTAATGTATTAAGATGAATTGTTCCTGCTGAATAGACGCCCGTTTAGCGAGGGAATCTGCGCGTTCGTTTCCTCTTATTCCCGCGTGTGCAGGGATCCAGCAGAACTCGATCGCCTGGCTCGCCTCGGACATCGTGAATAGGTCGTGTTGCATTTTTCTAAGCGCAGGGTGATCAAAGTGCAGAGTTTTCAACTGGGTGAGAGCACTCAGACTATCTGAAAATATGACACTTTTAGGGTGACGGTCGCTTCTTGTAATGGAGATGGCCAGCTCATGTGCGTGTAGTTCTGCAAAAAATATAGAGGCCTCGTGGGGTAGGGTGGCCGAACGAGAGGTCCCCTCGCCTATGGCGGCGGCTCCCACACCGTCCGGTGTTTTCGAGCCGTCAGTGTATATATGGCGGTGCTCAGAGTACTGTTCATCGAGAAGTCGTGAGAATTCTCGGTGGTACGTGTTGGTTGGGGTTGTTGCTTTGGGCAAAGTCAGCAGATCTAGGTTGACCAGTGGTGGGCTGATCATCCACGTTGGTGTGTTGATTTGGAGAATTCGATAGGAGAATGAAGGCTTGATTGCTTTGCGCCTGGTGTTCAGCGAGGTGAGTAGGTTATCCACGCGAAGAAAAGGGTGGGCATATGTTCTTTTTAGCCGCAAAGAGGCGTTTATCAAGAATGTTGGTGATGTCACTGAGTGCTGGGCTATTGATGTAGCTCCTTGTCTTGAAATAGTTCTGTAGTGAGAGTTTGTCTCTCCGGAGCGGAAGAGGAAGCTCGTTAGCAAGCACGTTCAGGGATTCGATGGGTGTGGAACGGAACGCACCGGTTGTGATACGCAGGGCGTTATTTACTATGATTGAGAGAGGTTCTAGGGTGGTTTTGGCTGCTGAACCGTAAACAATTGCTCAATAGTCAATGCGCGAGCGTATTAATGTTCTGAATAACGTCATGCCGGTGTCAATATCGGCTCCGAATTACAAGGACAGAGAGGATAAGTCCGGTTGCTTTTTTGCAGCGGGTCTCCAGGGCTGCAATATGAGGTCGCCATGTAAGTTTAGGGTCCCACACAAGACCGAGGAATTTTATTGATTCTCCGTATACTAGCGGAGTGTTGTTTAGGTTTAGGGATTGTTTAGGTTTAGGGAATTTTTTCCCACACCTGGGAGAGGGGAGTGTTTCGATTCATAGTATTGACTAATTGAGCACTGGTTTCACGTTTCTTGTTTTACTAGAAGTTTTCGATACACGGCAGATGCCCTTTTCCACGCTACTCGGTTCCTGGGGACCGTGCGCGTTAGTAGGCATGGTATAGCTTTTCTCGCTTTTCTCTTGCTTCTAGCACCTCTCGGCACCACCATGGTTTCGAAAAGAAGGTTGAAAGGGTATATCGGGGAATGCTTGCCTCGGCTGCGGCTCGAAACTTTTCGTATAGTTGGGCGACGATTTCGTGTTCCGACGTGGTTTCGGGGATGTTGTCCATATCCCTCCACGCGATGTACGCCGAGTATTCCATCCAGCTGGCTTTCCGGTAGGGTTTCTTGGTTGGTTGGTTAGAAGCGATATGATGACTGGGTTATGATCGCTGTCGTGTGTTGAAGGCAGAACTCCCCAACGCCAAACGAGTTGGGGTGCCAGAGTGGGGGAGCATATGGACAAATCGATGGCAGTTTCACTTTAGGGGGTGATTCGGGTAGGTTGTCCGTCGTTGAGAAGGACCAGGTTGTGAGTGTACATGGTGTTGGCCATTATCACTCCCCTGGGGTCTGTTCTTATGCATCCCCATGTTTCATGGTAGCTGTTGAAGTCTCCAAGGAAGAGCACTGGTGAGGGCAGTTGGTTGAGCGATTCGGTCATTAGTGCTTCCGAGAGGTCATGGCTTCTTGATGAGTAGATGGATACCACTGTTATTGGCCTTGAGACGCATTTTTTTACGGCGATAGCTTGGAGTTCTGTCCTCAGGGGAAGACGAAGGTGAGGTACAGTTTGGTGAATCATTAGTGCCACTCCGCCGTGAGCAGTCACGTTGATGTGGCCTTTACGGCGGTGTATGATATATTGGAGGATTCTGAGGGTGGCGGTCTCTCGGAGTTTAATCTCCTGGAGGCCAATCACTAAAGTTTTATGGGTAGCGATTAGGGATAGTACTTCGTCTTTCTTGATTCTAAGTCCCTGGCAGTTCCATTGGAGTCTTTTGGTGGTCATTTTGAAGGCTGTTCGCACTCTGGCCTTGATGATCTTGAGTGGTCGCGTGATTTGATGGAGCTTTTGTGGTGCGCGTGTTTTTGAGTTTGCCCAGGGGTTTCGGCTTGGAAGTGTTCACGGGAGTGTCTGCTTTCGGTGGAAGGTGGTCTGCTGTGGTTGCTGCGGTCTCGGCTGCGAATGCTCTTGTGCAAAGACGAGGGTGTGTGCTCTCTGTGTTTGCTTCGTGAGCGAGCGCGCTCTTCTTCTGTGGTAGCCTTTTTCATCTGTGTGGATGATTGTGTGGAGTGAGAAGTATTTGGGCTAGGTGTTATGTCTGGTTGTGCGGAGGTCTCGCGTATGAGCTCTTCTAGATAAGAGCTGTCAGCCAGGCCGTGATCGTTCTCGCTGATGGTATGTTCGTGAGTCGGGTTTGTTAATGGGGGATCTTGTCCCTCGCAGTGGTTTTCCACGAATGGAGCCACGTTCGAGGCAGGTGGAGGTAGTTCTGGGTTTTGCTCCTGGCGGACCGTTATTTGGGTGTTGTTACTGATCTTTTCGCTCAGTGGTGCCTGGATATCGGAGGTTTCCTCATCTCTTTGTCTTTTTGTTTGTATAGTAGTGAGCCTTGCTTCGTGGTCGACTGCGGGAGATGCATCCATCTCGTCGTCCTCAGGTCTTTGCATAAATCATTTCTAGAACTCTGCGTCTCTGGTGCGGAGCCGGTCGCTGTGCTGGGTGAGGAAGCACTGCAGCCAGGTAGGAGTGTTGGAGTCTTGTTACGATGTTGTTCTGATGTGTGGATATCGTCGGGGAAGCTTGGTTGGCTTGTCGATTTGACTGCTTTGGCATAATTGAGACGGTTTGGGTTTTTCGTCTTCCCAGATTTGGATAGCTTGCTTCAGTGTAACTTTGCGTTCATTTTGTGTGATTGTTATTTCTTTTTGGTCCATATGTACTGGGCAGTCGCGGTCGCCTGCCTCATGGATGCATGAGCAGTGGTAGCATTTAGGTTGGCGGACTATGCAGTCTTTTCTGTCGTGCTCGCCAGCGCATTTCTTGCAACGTTGGGATGTGTGTGGTTGGCAGTATGCGATGACGTGGCCGTATTCAAGGCATTTTTTGCACATTGGAGCCCATGTTGCTTCTGGGTAGGTTTTGATTCTTTCTTGTTTGATTGATTGATTGATTTGGGCCTCATTTCCACCAGAGCCTCAACGTGAGTCATAATAGGCTCCCCCGTAGGGCGCGACCGTCGTTGTTTTAGGTAAGTCCACACAACCTCGTGCGCGAAAATATTAGCTTTGTCAAGATGAAGTCAGTACATATTTTAATTGTGGCATATTCGCGTATTAGCGCGTACGAGAGAGTATAGAGTTAATGCGTATCTTCGTAAAATGAGTAGATGTTTTTGTGCGTAGTGTGGTGGAGGGACCACCTCATTCGCACAGATGTTTTAGATTTAGACAACTTCGTAAAGTCCGGTATGTTTACCGAAAGCGATAAGCTTTTTACGGTAGGTTGGGTCCGTGAGTAGGCTTTGTAGGTTGCACGGGGGATCTAGGAACGCTCGTCGGGCTGCCGCGAGTGCGTTGCATTCCATCA
>SDVV010016067.1:0-14349 GCA_016164225.1 Gammarus roeselii
TAGGTAGACTAGCTGATGAAAATGCTGTATGAACTCGGATGAGACATATGTCTCATCCGAATCCATTGAGACACGAGAACGCACAGTATAGGGCCTGGCTGTGAGGAGCAACAGAAGGCCTGTGGAAGTAATCAGTCCTGGTCCTGTTGTGCAATCCTATAAGACAGCATTATACAGTGAGTTAGGATTCCTAATAAATGCACGGCTATGGGGGATCTTCTTTACTTGAATTGGGATGAAACGCTTGTATGAGTGTTCTGTTGCATGATTATCAACGAAAGGAATTGAACTTCTATAGAATTTAAGTGACACTCATAAAAGTGTAAATTCAAGCGTCGCCTGATCATTTTACCAGTGCCAGAGAACCTTTGAGAATACATTGTTCGAGTTGCCCAAAGTCAGGGATGGCACTTAATTGTTATCACGCAGTCCTTCATACGCTCATCCGGCATTGAGTCACTCATGATGGACCGTACGACTGCGAAGATTGCCTGCCTACAATCAAGAACGTGATCATGTCTTGCCTAATTAATTAGGTCTGCCGTAATCACGTCAGCTCGAACCACACCTGTCCGGATCACATCATCATCAGCCTGAGCCGTTCACTCCCTGATGCTTGACAGGAAATTACTTTACCAGACGCGTAGCAAGAAACTCTCTCATTATCATTACCCTCCGGCAACCGGTCTCATATGTCGGCGTTGGACGAGTGTCTGACGTGATTGACTGATGAGGCCACTGATGTAATTGGCTATTTTTGCGAGGTAGTGGTTTGCTAGCATGTCTACACATACACTGTCATTACTGTGAGAGGACTATCTCGTGACAACAATCATTAAGGGATTTGTATTTATGAGCGAAATTTCACAAAGTTCATTGGAAACTTCTGATATTTGTCTCAAAGCCGCAGCTTCCGAAAAAGGACATTTTCAAAGGTTGACATTCTGTCGAAATCCGTGTTTCAGATAAGAAAAAATAGCTGACATGTATGAAGTGTTCGCTTTTACATAAGCATTCGCTCTATAGTAGCATGAACTCATGAATAATTATAATAACATGTTGAATGGATATTAAGGATTCACCCACACAAAGCACTGCAAATGCCCACAAATATATTAAATTTTAATCAAAGCAACAATCGTTTCCACTTTAAAAAATATGAAGATAGTCGTTCCATTTAAAATGCTCAGCATTATTCGATATACCTTCTACTATCAATTTGATGAATAACATGATTACTGAATATTCGTTGCAAGGTTTTTAGGTGTTACACGATTTTATCACAGTAGCCTGAACAAGAAACCGTTCTTTTAAGGATAGAATACGCTGTATGATAATCGAGGAACAGGCACCCCGATCGTTTTCTAAAAAATAGGTTAGATAAAACATGAAGTCGGTCGGGATGTACACTAAGCATTGACGCTGACTCAGGATTGATTAGGTCAACGGCGCAAATAGACTCATTACTAAAGCTCTGGCAAATGCCTTTGACTTCCTGCCGCTGGGATAACTTAAGCTCTCTGAACGTAACCTGAAGCTCCCCATTACAGTGCACAATAATCTTTATTGGGCCAAGAGCGTTCCAATACTGACTGGTATCATGCTTGCAATCAGTTGCGTGGGCTGCCGCATGCATGTACAGTTGCCGGTGTACTTTCTGGTGAAACAGACAGTTTTAAAAAGATTCATAATGTCTATTAAAAACACGGTTACGTTTAGCAAAACAACTAACTCGAAGGTATATATTATTTTTATAAGCCATCAATTGGTTTCACAACGTTTTTCCAATGATTGACTACCAATTTGCTTATTCTTATCTTATCTTAGTTTTGCACGAGCATGTTGGCTAATTTGGCCCCAGCTGCAAGTGCGAGCCTTCATTCCCAACACAGCTTGGCTAAATAACGAAGTGAAACATTTTGCCATTACTTTGCATGGTTTTCCCTAGGTAATTTTACTTAAAATACATTGTACCTCAGTTAATATACTGTAGTTTACACTGCCTTACTCCGAAACCCACAGGCGCCGCGTACCCTTCTTTGATGTTTTCTAATGCCAACGGCTCGCCCTTCAATAGCTCACGGGGAACCCTCGGGCGCCGCGTACCCTTCTTTGATGATTCCTAATGCCAACAGCTTCCCCTTCAATAGCTCACGGAGAACTCTCGAGCGCAACGGTTTGTCGGCTTTCTAAACAACCGCCGAAAAGCACCACGGAAACTGCAATGTGCAGAGGAGTTGCACTACTCCTAGAAGGGCTGTTGAAGCGTGAATGGATGCCCTGTAAAGCAAGCGTAGATGCAGTTGGCACACTGGCAATCGGAACAATTTTGTGGTACTTTATCTGGTAGTCTCTAATTTGCCTGACGTCCGGCAAAAGTGTGTGTGAGTATACATTTGTTCAGAATTATTTATATGAATAAATTGACTGAATGTCAAATTTCACCAGGCATTGTATACCCAAGATGTTGTTATTCTAAGGTACTCCTCTGATATTCTTCGATAGGTATTCCCCATAGCCAAGTTACTCGCTATATCTCAATAGTCAATGATGCAGGTTTATGATGTCGGTTTTATCTAGCCTTACAATATATTATTAGCAAACGCCGCTGAATACAGTTATGGCATTACCATATTTATTATTTATTCCATTATTTATACAGAAGTATTGTTATGATCAGCCACCGCTAGCACATATTTTGGACACAAGGGCTAACCGAACATTACAACAAAGAGTAAGTTGTATAGGCCCGTCAAACAGTGTAGGCCTTAGGCCTGTTAACCAAGACAGCAGCCAGGAAAATATGCTACTGGGAGGGCGCAACCTCACAGCCTCCAGGGGTCATCAGAAACTAATTTAACCAAACTGTAAGTAACTAAAAGCAATAAGAAGTTAATCAAGAAGCCCATCAAATCAAGTGTGATATATCGCGATATGTCGTTCTCCCGTAAGAAGTGAAATTATAGAGTTCGTAAAAATAAAAGCAATTACAGTTCTCTACAAAACTTTTCATTATATCTGCTCTCGAATTCATCAGCAAATAAGTCCAAAATTAGTTTTGAAGTTAATTTACGGAGGTGCGCGCAAATTATTCGACCTGTTGATCCAGCACTATCCCTCGAAATCGCAGTCATGTAAATAATTGAAGAAAAATGGGTCGCAGTGGCGGAAAGTGAATCCTGAAATGCACAGGAAAATATATTTATTGTACAAAAATGAAAAAATGTCAGTAAATTAAATTGAAAAACAAAACCAATAAAAAAAAATTAGGTATATAATATAAAAGATAGCCCGTAGTTCACCAGTGTAGTATACAAGTTCTCTTTTGTGGTATATAAGCAATTTTTTGTGTTAATTGAATGTAGACAGCTGGTGATAAAAATCTATTTTTAATCGATCACTGAAAAAAAGGATTCATTGTCTGGTTCTGTAGAAAAGTTCAGATAGTCTTGCGTTTCCGTTTTAAATTTCATATAAAATTTCCATTACCAATCGGTTAGGTGACATGTCTAAATACCCGATGTACTGTTGTAAATTGCAATAATTCATGCAAAGTCGATTTCGTGTGTTGTCAATAAATTGTCGTGTAGCATTCAGGTCTGCGTAGAAATGCGGTATTCTATTTCAGGAAATTATAGTCCAATTTTAAAAATTTATGTGACCAATTATTCAGGTAACATGTCTAAACACCCGATATACGGTTATAAATTTCAATAATACATGTAAAGTCGATTTCGTGTGTTGTCGATAAATTGTTGTGTAGCATTCAGGTCTGCCTAGAAATGCGGTACTCAATTTCCGAAAAATGTAGGCCAATTGTCAAGATAGTATGTTTTTCAAGTGTGAACACCACTGTCCGTAATGTTAAGGCAAGTGATGTGCAAGTTGGACCGATGCGATGTGTGAGTGTAGAACGAGCGAACGCGTGAATAGAGGAATGAATGAACAAACCGTCACCAAACACACTCAAACCTATGACAAAACAAATCATGCGATGGCTCGGTAAATAAAGGGAGACGGAAGCAAGTCGTTTCTAAGTGACAATCACTGACTCAGGTCAGAAGCAGAAAATAGAAGAGTGAACCGTCTTAGTTTTTTTTAATTAAAAAACGAGCAAGCAATCCTTTTCTGGAGAAGCAAGGACTGACATACGAACAGGCAAAGCCAATCCAGGTATGACTGAGTCAACACGTGATTTCTCATACAATATTAACATCGAAAACTCATAATGTTAGCTTTGTCGTGGTAACTGTGCGGACAAATGCTTTGAAAAATAGGCGATCGGCAGCCTGCTTTAACCTCCGGGGGACATCGCGAGGGAATACGAGAGAGTAGACCGAGCATGAATTCCAAAAAAACGTTAACTTCAATTTACTGACCAAGCCCAAATAAAATACCCGCAAATCATGCGTTCAAATCGCGTTAACCAAAAAAAAAAATATTAACAAAACTTAACACATCAAGGTCACAACTTGAATGATTGTCTTTTGATCAAACGTGAAATGCAGTGAGTCCGATGTAAATATTAGTGATGCGTATTCAAGTTCAGTTCATTGGATACATTAATAGAAGAGGTGAAAATGTGTAATTATTAAGATGTGTGAGGTACAATCTGTCACCTGCGTGTGACATTTACTATGTCCATAATATGGTGTAAGGTAATTATTTTATAAGTCCTGTCTCCCGAATTCTGTAATTAGCTTATAAGCTTTGTTCCCTTTTTGCATATGTTAGTTCAACGGTACCTTGAACCAACATACGCTGAAATGAGCAAAATAATGCAATGAAACTAGTAGGCAGTCGCTACCCCATCTTTCCGTGGCCCCCGTCAAACAGGAAAAAACGTTGTAAAGATCGGTATAGCAATCTGTCCAGCAACATGGTTGCACGCCCTGAGCAAAATATCAATGTTCCATAAAATTTGCATTCAACTATCCAAGTAACCTCAAATATGCAACCATGTCGCCAACACTTGGATCGAGTTTTTTCTACAATTGATCGAACCGTGCGATACATGCCATAAATCCTTATGTTGCATGTAGTCGCACGCTCAGAGAATTGTTTTTTCTCGACAATCAAATGACATATCATTAATACAACTAATCTTTTACTACAATGTATTACGTACAATCATGCCTAAAAGCTTCTCGTAGCCTGCCTTCCCACATTGAACCATCTACGAATCGAGAGAGAACTACGTCAAATTTGCCAGTGCAGAGTCATAAAAGTGGGGACACTTTCCTTCAATAAAGGAAGGGGGGTGTTATGATCAGCTAGGACCTGTTAACCCTAGCTTAAGTTACACGAAGAAATTCCTTGCCTTGCATTTTTTTCGCTTCCCCTTCAAAGTACATTGAGAAAAACAGGTGGTTCCCATATGGGATATCATGACCAGGAGACGTTGACGAGTGTAATGCCATTTGAGCTTCCAGTAAAACTCGACGAGTCAGCATTTTGTAGACTGGATCCAATCTCTTAGGGTTATCTTAAATGAAACAAACAGATGGGAGGAGTCTACAAAATTCGTTAACGGCCTAAATTGTATATTTGCCAATCAGGTCAAGGTATTAAGACACCACGCACCCTTTTTGGGAGGGGCCTAAAGTTAAAGTGGTTCTCTTATTGGAGGATCACTTCATATACATAAACAAGGCCGTCCCATGTTATTTTAGGAGTGCAGGGGTACACTGTTTAGGACCTCCTATTTCATAAGAAAAGCTGCTCGGGTGGAGGTGAGCCTGATTAGAACAGCGATCGAGTACTCGGTGGGATACCTGTCTGATATTATAATCTCATATTTAGATGCGTGTAATATTGCCCTACAGCGTTTATATGTGCTCCATTGGTTGTTAGTTACTTATGTAATTCCTCAGTATTTATATCCAGTGTTTTGTATCTCCCTACAGGATGGGTGCTCTGCTGTGCGCTCGCTTTACATTTTTTGCTCTTCACTTCCCTCTCTTTTTGTTCCTCGCTACACTTCTTTTTGCTTTTCATTCACAATTTTGTTCCGTTGTGTCCATTTATATCACAATCATCGACAGAGCTCGATTGCGAGTAACCTGTTAACATGTTACTTTGTTTTATTTCAAAATAATATTATAAAATACCTGCTTTAATCATTTGTACCCTTGCACCTTTTACCTGATCATAACAACAGAAAATTAAAGCTTATAACAATATAATAACACCATCCAGCCACGCTGCAGGGTAAAATAACTCTACGTGTACCCAATCCAAACTGGACCATCGGTGTTAAGTTATGTAACGTATTTTTTCATATGTTGAGCCAGTATTCATTACTCCAAGTACGCTCCACAAACATAAACCCCTCTTCATATGCCTCTCTTCAGCCCGGCTAGCTATCAACAGCAGGGTTGGATGTTCACCCACATACACTCGTGAAGAGACGTCGTGACTTATTAAACCTTGAAAATAAGGGGCCGAACTGGGCATGTAATGTGCTCTTTATGGTAATGGAAGTGGCGTGGGCGTGGAGGGTTAAAGGAGGCGCACGGAGCAGACTGAAGTCCCACATACAGCAAAATCACATAAACATGCTGCAAGGGTACATTGGAAGCACGTGAAGCAGACCCAGAGCAGACGCCCTTAGCTTTCCGAGTAGCCAACCCTTCAAAACACCATCACTGACGGATATTATACTTTTTATCATTCATCCTCAACCATTTGCTAACCCTTTGCTAACCCTTTGTTCCAGAGCTGCGCATGCCTGACTGTCCATTGATTCTATTAAAAGGAGGGCTTAAGCCTCATATTTCCAAGTGCTATGAACAGTCCTTGGAACCCTGGCGCACCGTTTAACGAAAGGTAGCTGGGCTTTAGCAACACAGTATACAATTTACTGTCAAATGTTTATGATTGATGCCAATTTATTGAATTGAAACAACTTATCATTTACTTCTGCTGCTAGCCAGAGTATTGGACTTGCCAGCGTTAGATCACATTCAATTTCAGACGGCAATGAGGCACTTAATTTTAGCTGGTGATAAGCCACTTTTAATATTATTATAATTTGAGATGCCCTCTTCACCCTGCGTCGGTTCGTGGCAAACATAAGTTGTGCCTTGCCCAAATAATGCACCCACATGGGTGACCCGCTTCCCCATGGGTGACCCGCTTCGCCATGGGTGACTCGCTTCCCCTTTTCTGTTTGCGCACCTCCTCAACATGGGATACATCCTTCGCCCTTCAGTCGTTCCTCCGCACTGATCCTCAACATGTTACACCCTTCGCCCTTCAGTCGTCCCTCCGCACTGCGCACCTCTTTAACATGGGTGACACCCTTCGTCCATCAGTCGTCCCTCCGCACTGCGTACTTCTTCAACATGTGTGAAACCCTACGCCTTTCAGTCATCCCTCTGCACTGCACACCTCCTCAACATGGTGACATCCTTCGCCCTTCAGTCATCCCTCAGCATTGCGCACCTCTTCAACATGGCAACCTACTTCGCCCTTCATTCATCCTTCGACACTGTTCACCTACCCAACATTGGGACCCACTTCGTCATTCATTCATCCCTCGACACTGGTCATCTCCCCAACAAAGGCGACCACGAAACCCTTCATTCGTTGCTCTTCACTGGCCACCTCCCCAACACGACGACCCACTTCACCCTTTGTTCATCCCTCCTCACTGCCCACCTCCCAAATACAGCATCCCACTGGACACGTATTAATCCCAACTAAATGCCCACCTCCTAAACATTGCCACCTACTTTGCCCTTCATTCTTCCTTCATCACTGCGCACCTTTCCAACATGGGCGACCCACTTCGCCCTTCATTCGACCTTCATCACTGCGCACCTTCCTAGCATGGGCGACCAACTTCGCCCTTCATTCGACCTTCATCACTGCGCAGCTTCCTAGCATGGGCGACCAACTTCGTTCTCATCACTGCCCCCCTTCCTAACGCGGGCGACCCACTTCGTCCTTTGTTCGTCCCTCATCACTGCGCACATTCAAGACTTGGTACGGGGCGGTAGGCAAGAAAGGCGGTGATGTCATCGTGTAACTGTGCGGTAGGACGGGGGGTCACCCCCCCCCCTCTTCTTCTCTTCCCAGCTTGCTTCTCTTGCAATACACCCTTGACAACACGCATGGGCACACCACAGACGAGCGAAAAGGCGCACAACATATGTGTACCCCGCACAGGAGAGGATACTCCGCATAAGATACCCCGCATAGGATACCCGCACTAGATTCCCCACATTGGATACCCCGCATTGGATACCCGCAATGGATTCCCCTCATTGAATACCCCGCATAGGACAATCCACATAGCATACCTCGTATAGGATATCCCGCTTAAATTTACTCGCATAGAATACCCCGCATAAGATACCCCACATCGAATATCCTTATTAGGATACTTTTATAGGATACCCCTCATTAAATATCCAGCACAGGATACCTCTCATGGAATGCCCAGCATAAGATACCCCATATATGATACCTGGCATATGATTCCCCAAACAGGATGCTTGCATATGATACACCGAGTTGGATAACCCGCATAGGATGCCCCGCATAGGATGCCCCGCATAGGATGCCCCGCATAGAATTCCCCGCATAGGATGCCCCGCATAGGATGCCCAGCGCAGGATGCCCCGCATAGGATGCCCCGCATAGGATGCCCCGCATAGGATGCCCCGCATAGAATGCCCCGCATAAGATTCTCCGCATAGGATGCCCCGCATAGGATGCCCCGCATAGGATGCCCCGCATAGGATGCCCCGCATAGGATTCCCCGCATAGGATGCCCCGCATAGGATGCCCCGCATAGGATGCCCCGCATAGGATGCCCCGCATAGGATGCCCCGCATATGGATACCCTGCATTGAATAACCCGCAAGGGATACCGAGCATGGGATACCCAGTATAAGGTACCCCGCTTCGGATGCTCTTTATAGGATACCCAGCAAACGACGCCCTGCACAGGATACCGATCATCGAACACACTGCAAATGATACCGACCCTACGGTTGGTGTCTTTTTGAAGTACTTCGCAGGACAACCGCGTGCTGAGGACATTAATGTGGCAGGTGGGCTTTTGTAGGCTCGTGTGCTAACAACCTATCGTTTTTATCGCTTGGTTGTATCGGGGAGACAATGTAATTTATTTCAGGCTTCTTTAGCCCTGACTTACGAATGTTTACAAATGTTTACAACTTTTAAAAGAGATAAACAGGACGTTTGGCCTAAACTAGGTTGTCTATTAATGGTAGGGAGCATCGTCTGTAGTAAAGGATCAATAAAGAGAAAATGTATAGTAGGAAATATCATTTATCGATGATACTCGAAGCGATTCAAATCAGCACCTGAAGAGGAAGCAACCGAATCCCGATGTTGATTTGAAATTGTCACAGTTTCATTCCTCGTCAAACCAATACTGACCAGTGTCAGGTGCCAATCAGGTGCCAATGCAGGGCATCATTCTAACCATGCTATGTGACAATGCAGGGCACCATTCTAACCATGCTATGTACCAATGCAGGGCATCATTAACCATGCCATGTGCCAATACAGAGCACCATTAACCATGCTATGTGCCAATGCAGGGCACCAGTAACCATGCTATGTGCCAATGCAGGGCACCAATAGCCATGATATGTGCCAATGCAGGGCACCATTAACCATGCAATGTGCCAATGCAGGGCACCATTAACCATGATATGTGCCAATGCAGGGCACCAATAACCATGCTATGTGACAATGCACTGCACCATTAACCATGCTATGTGCCAATGCAAGGCACCATTAACCATGCTATGTGCCAATGCAGGGCACCATTAACCATGCTATGTGCCAATGCAGGGCACCATTAACCATGCTCTGTGCCAATGCAGGGCACCATTAACCATGATATGTGCCAATGCCGGCCACTAACTAGTGTATCGCCGTTTACAGCTTACCTATTATTGTATTTACTTTTTCGGCAGCAGCGTTACAAGGCTTGCTCGTTATCGTTGCTAACGGAGACACCTCGACCTCTCTCTTTGGTGACGCTAATCAGCTTTGTCCCGGACATAGGTTATTCGTTCATTGGGATGCGCCACTTTCTGCCCAAACGTCAAATTTGTTCGTTTAATTGAATATGCGAACAACCAAGTTCTGTTTGCACTTTTCCTCCTAGCTAAGTATTGTCTGCAAACATGTTAATTTTAAAATACGCGTTTCTATTGAGATTGCTTATGAATATTATGAAGAAGACCGGACATAAATCAGATCCTTGAGGCTCGGGAGAGGCTCGACTCGTTGCCGTCAATCCATGGGTAATCAGTTTGTCCAGTTATTTAGCTCGCCTCGAATGCCGATGCTGTGCCATTCACTAACTAAATGTCGGTGAGGAAATTTATGTGAAAATTTCTGGTCGTCGATGTACATGATATCGACGGGAGAGTTCACGTAATAAATTTTGATTATATTATTGGAAAATAGTAATAGATTCGTCAGACACGAACGATGGTGTCTAAAGCCCTGCTCAGAGTCTTCTATCAACATATTTGTCTTAAGAATGTTGTAATTTTATCCGTAATAAAACCTTGCATCAATTTTTATAATGATTGAGGTGAGAATAATTGGTCAGGGATTGACGGGGCACTTGTCGTCCCCTTCTTTGAAATGCGAGGAACGTTGGCCTCTTTTCATTGAGAGAGCAACTTTTTTGAGATGTTCGACGATTTCATTCTTAGTCTCCTTCAGTGTTCTGCGACGAACTTGGTCTGGACCTGAAGGTTTTGTGACTTACAAATTATCTAGAGATGTAATCTCTTCTGTGGGAATCTGCGGGAAAAAAGTACGGTGCTGTGGGTTTCAATTCGTCTCTCCGTTATGACATCCTGAGGAGAGGGAATATGTGGATCAACAATCCCAAATACTTAACAAAAGTATTGGTTTGGTGGCACACTCATTCTAGGGTCGTCTGTTTCTAGCTCAACACGGTCGTTCTAAGGGGACCTACTAAATGATCTTGATTTTTCTTTTGAAATATAGCTAAACAATTATTTTGAAATTGTTTTAACGTTCACAATAAATCAATTTCAAATTTTTTTTACATTCCATGACACCTTGTTTAATACTTTTCGTTATGTGTTGATTTTAAATTCGTTTCCTGCAGTTTGATCGTGTGAGTGTTTTTGATACGACGAGTTCTATGATTGTTCTGCGGATCAAGATGACGCAGTTCTCTTTTCCAGTGCTTAGGCTGATCTACTCCACAAACAGCCGTTTTTTCGCTGGCTTTGACCAAGTTCAATTTTTGTAGATGTACTTGAAAATTGCCTAACGATCGCTTGACGTAACATATTAGAGTTATATTCGCTGACGTCATTGACTCTTGTAAGTCATTAAAGTTAGCTAATATAAATTAGCGAGTGTATCACAGTAAGTTGACTTTTTCAACTCGAGCTCTATCATAAAACGGATACGGATCCGTTTATAAAACGGATAAACGGATCCAAGTGGTTCACCCTCTTCTACGTTCGTTGGCTGCTAAGGCTCTGCCCACATCCCAAGAATGGTTCACTTGAACCGTAACTTTACCTTCGCGCTCGAAATGTCGTTTGCTCAAAAATTGTCCTGTGTCCATTGTTAAAAGTTAAATAAAAGTTGCAAGAAGTACCGCTATCATGGGTACAGTGTTTTCAAATTAATTACAATACAAGAATGAAGCAGACGTACATTGGATCCCGATTGAATGATATTTTCAGTCTTAACCATCAAATTGAGGTATGTCGGATTAATGGCTATTATTAGAATAAAAAAAAATTATCAGAAAAAAAATATGTTCCTTCGTTATGATTAATTTACACAGAGCGACACATACATTCGACTATTTAAATGTGCTTCAATTGTTACATGATTGAAGAGCAGCTAGGCAGTTAGAAACAAGGACATTCGTGGAGAAGTGAATAGGCTTGCTCCTCACAGATCTCACAGATTGATCGTCTTATTGTTATTGCTACCTCAATATCCAATGATCTGAACCACCTTACTCTCGCAAGATTGAAAGCGTATTTGTTTATGACGGTTTGCTTGGATTCAAGGAGGGTCATGGAACAGAAACGGCGATATTTGCCATCAAAATAAAGGATTCTCCCTACTTCTGTACAGGAGAAGATAAGACTTTCTTGTTCAGAAGGCGGGATTCTTCTATATTTATCTTCTTTTTGGGTGCAAAGATGGCGTTTGATCGAGTAAATATCTGGACTTTGGTCAGAAAGTTGAGTGGGGTGCCCCGCCTTATATCGTTCAGTTGTTGGTATTTGGCATAGAGATCAGTAATTTCTTGTGTGGTGGGGTAGCTCAAACTAACTCCCTGGCATTGTATCAATGGAATTAGACAAGGTGTTCAGTTGTCGGCTCTGTTATATAATGGTTACTCCGATGATCTGATTCCATACTAAGCCGAGAGGACGAAATATTTCATGTTGCCAGTTGCTCTGTTAACAGTCTTAGCTATGCCGATGATACGGTGTTAGTTGTTCTGTTAATAGTCCTAACTATGCCGATGATATGTTTCCAGTTGTTCTGTTAGTAGTCTTAGCTATGCCGATGATATGTTGCCAGTTGCTCTGTTAATAGTCTTAGCTATGCCGATGATATGTTTCCAGTTGTTCTGTTAATAGTCTTAGCTATGCCGATGATATGTTGCCAGTTGCTCTGTTAATAGTCTTTGCTATGCCGATGATATGGAGTTAGTTGTTTCAACCCTCTCAGCCCATCAAAGCTTCTACATATTCGCTACCATTTTGTTCGACCTCTTGATATTGTGTACACCACTTCAGAAACTGCTTTCTTGTTTCTCCAACTGCAGGATCCCAAGCGTTACTCATCGAGTGATGTTAAAGTAGATGGTGTCACAAATAATTATGTGGACGTATTTCAATTTCTTGGGCACATTGTTTATGCAGATTGCACCGATGATGACGATGCTGCAGAGCAGGCCTGCCAACCAAATGCAGTTGGTAAGAAGCTTATACGGAAGTTTTCCTTTGTTGAGCCATATAGAGATAATATGCAGGTTTTCCAATCAGATTGTTACCCAATTTACTGCTCCTTTCGTCGATTTATGAAGGTCCCGCACTCAGCGTCCGTAAGCAGGGTATTCGTTTACAAGGTATCGGGTCACACTAAATTGCTCTTTCGTAAAGAGGCACACAGCCTCATGGCCAGAATAATGGCGTCTAACAATACAATTTTTATTACAATCTCGCTGTGTCGTCAATGGCAGGCGGTGGAGACAAACACTGTACACTCAAGAAGGACGATAAAATGTGCTTATAAAATGTTTAGTTCTATTGTGCTTTCTGATTTGACTTGTCTGCCATACTCTGTCGAGTTACTAATGTTTTATATATCAAGTCACTTGCATCAAATGCATCTACTATGCCCTCGATGGCTTTTAATAAAGGTATTGATACTATTACTATTAATAATAATAATATTATTATTATTATTATTGCAATATCATTATTATTATTATTGTTAGTGTTATTAGTGTTATTATTATTATAACACCATACGTGATAATGTGGTTTTTCAGATTTTTTCGAAGCGACACTCGTTTAACTACGGTAAAATAGTTCGTTTGCTTTCCAGGTGGTTGTGTTTCCAAGGAAATATATATTGCAGTGAAATGCTCATTCACGTTATGACACATGAGTATTATTATATAAATGAATTTCATAGTCATCCTAAACCAACCAGAAACATGCAACTAAGAAATGTAGTTTAAAATTCGACAATATTGTCTACGCAGCGGCCCCTCGATCGTGCCTTTTTCACGCCACGGTAAATTACAACTGCTCCACCCTTGTCAGCGCGGTCGCATACATTCGCCTTCATTGCACCAGCATGCTTGTTGCAATGACGAACCTGCGACCGCACAACTCGAGTCGCGGAGATTATTTGCCCACTTGTCGCAATGTTGCCACAACGTACGTCTACGGATGTTTACTATCAGTTCAAGAATCTGATTACAAAGAGTGTTGATCAAGATGATCAAGTTGGAATATTCATCCGCATAAATATTCAGCAACTGTTTATTATTATCTTTGAACACTAATCGTACTATGATGCTGATGGATGAGAGATAGTTAAATATGTATGCTTAGGTTACGGATCTTTTTATATTATTTTCGGACAAAATCATCAACATCTTTTTTTTTTGTATCCCTTTTTTTCTCTAATATTCTTCATAAATAAATACCAGCAATGCAGAAAGCAAGGCTTCATCCCCTCAGTTGTTGATTTGGTTCTAATTACTCGACGTGTGCATATTATTGCTAAATAACAGGGAAAGGTCATCGTGACTGTTCACATGACAGC
>SDVV010016068.1:0-14349 GCA_016164225.1 Gammarus roeselii
ATTATTGAATGAAAAAAACTCTTTGTAAAACACCAGAATATCACGAGGCGTCTCGTGAATAAACGTTTTATTATCATTATATTATTATCATGTGTAGTGTACACAGCAAATATTTGATAACTAATTGAAATTTATTGCAGACCAATGACTCGTGTCAATCTTTGAAGATTATTGCTGTCCCACGTCTAATGCCAATGTAAGGGACCTATAATATATTTTAGTCTCGGGATTCCTCGTGGTATTCTGGGGTTTTGCAGAGCATACTTCAAATCCAGGATACACCTAGAATCAAGGGCGAAAACAAGCCGACGGGGGCTTTGCGTAAGATTATTCGCTTCCATTTATACCATACAACTGCAAATTCGGGAATAATCGGCAAAGACAATCCATGCTTTCCATTTTGGAGGAAAGTATGACAGACAGACGGACAGTCAGAGGGACTGACGCAAGCAACGACAGCAGCCATTTTGGGCCCGAGAGGCAAAGGGCTGAAAAACAGATCATACTTCAAATCTGTCCAATAACAACCTAAGCCCAGCCACCGCTCATCACGATCTTCTTTTTCCTACAAATTAAGTTTTCGGATCTAGAATCATTCTGTCAGCAAAGCATCATTGCTCGAAGCGACAGGAACTGAAAAAAGTTAGTACATTTGACCCCGCGTGGAGCTGCCACCTGGCGATCGGTTCCATATCGACCGCCGAACTAAAATTATGAGAAATATTTAACGCTAGGTTTCGGCGGTGTATAATCATTGTGAACTTCTGCCATTGTTACTGAATGTGAACCAAAAAAAATCCTGGATTAGGGAAGATTTTCTGAGGAGACTAAGAGTATTTATTTTAGCGTCAATCATGTACACATGCACCAGACCGCCCTACAAGGAGTCTGCATTAACTTCGCGTTGGGACTCCGGTGGAACATGGAAGCAACAACTACAACAACTACTACTTCTACTTCTACTACTACTACTTCTACTACTACTACACATGCACCCCAACAAATATGATCAATTTGAAATGGAGAACTCTCCCTTGATGTACGGCGGTCGGGACGTTGACACAAAAATGCGTGTTCTACAAAACCAAACAATTTGTTCGGTATTTACGTGAGAGAATCCGGTTATTCTAATCTTCAGGATATCATAGCGAAGAAACAAATTGAAGCCCTCAGCACATGCAGTATACTTTTTTCTGCAGAAGGTTGCAAAATTTCCACGTCCAGACCAAGTTCATCTCAGAATAGTAAAAGCGACAAAGAATGAAATGTCTAAAAGCTTTCAAACATTTTCACTCAATCTCTCGTAAAGGAATAAAGGTTCGGGGACCAAAATGTGAACGGCAGGTGGACCTATTCAAAATCTATATTTGCCACGCGGATTAGGGATACGTACCCTACAATTACGTACATATACCCCACGGGTTAGAAACACGTACAGTTGTCTCGCGGGTTCAAAACACGTGCCACTAGGTTAGGTTAGGGAGACAAAGTTCCCACAATATGCTCGTAACGTAGTCAGCAAACATGTTAAGCTGCATGCAACATAACTTGACACATCGGAGCGACCGTTACAGTTGTCATACACTATATCTTCCTGCGAGGACCTACATGTGGTTCTCATAAATTTTTGGTCTGGCAGTCAACGACCTGTGGTACATTCCTACAGTTCGCATCTGTCCTGGAACCTCTCTCAGGAGACAAATGGCAATTACCGACCAATTAATCTCACCTCAGTCAATGGCAAATTGATTAAAATGACGATAACTGATAAAATTGAAGATCTTAGAATAAACAAATTTATGGGCGACTCTAGGCATGACTTTAAACACAATCGTTCCTGTCCAACGAACCTGCTCCTTTCTGTTGATGAAATTCACGACAAACAATCGCAAATCAATATAATTTACCTTGACTTCCAATAGGCTTTCGATTAAGTCCATCACAAGTGCTTAGTTAGTAAATTGTTGCCTTACGGACAGACGGCAGCGAGTTGTACTCAGCGGAGCTTCCTTCCCTAGGGTAATGTTACAGACGGCGTGCCTCAAGGATCCGTGTTAGATCCAGTTCTTTGCATAATATCCATCAACGATCCCGATAGAAACGTACTTTACAACATAAGCAAGTTTACAGTCGATACAAAGATAGAAGGAAAAGTGCAAACAGAACAGGAGAGTCAGCAGATCAATTAGACTTGAACAAAATGATTGATTGATCAGAAAAGTGGCAAATAAAATTTAATTTGGACTAATGTTAAGTTATGCACAATGGTCTTCATAACCTCAAGCCCGAATATTGAATGTCCGGAATCGAAGAGAGAGATCTAGGGGTCATCTTGAAAAGCTGCAGGCAATATAACGATGCTGCCAAAAAAATCCAACAAAATGCTAGGGATGATGTCCCGCACTATCTCGTTCAAAAACAGACACAGTATTCTTAAGTTCTACAATGCATTTGTTAGACCGTATCTCGAGTATTTCTTTCAATTCTGATCACCATATCTTTAAAATAATGTGTTATTAAATAAGAGGAAAGTTCAACGCAGAGCTACCAAACTCATCTTTTCGTAGCGCAATAAATTGTACGAATACAGACTACGCGAACTCAACCTTTATTCACTAGAGAAGCGTTGAAACAGAGGTGTCAGGATCGAATTGTAGAAGATAATGAAGGATGAGGAAAACTTCGACCGAGCAAGCCTGTTCACTCTAGATACAAACGGAGTGACCAAGAATAATGGATACAAAATCATTTAGAAGCCTTTCTCACACGACATCACAAGCAATTTCTTCACGTATAGAGTTGTCGAAGAATGGAACAAAATTCCAGCGGAGATTGTAAACAGCAATCCAATAGAAACGTTGAAGTCACGGCTCGACAAATTCTACATCTATCGACGTTAAATGGCTAACCTTCCATTTTTTTTAATAAAAGAAACTGAAATCATAATGACACATGTTGCGCTCTTAGACGTTCTACTTCAGAACTAGTCTTATCAGAACGTAACCTAGTTTGAGTCAAAAGGCCCGTTGTCGTCTTCTAACCCTTGTAAACACTTGTAAGCTGTGCCAGCTTCTTTGCAAACGAATGGTTTATAGAATGAGTACTCCATTTGGTCTCAAGGGGTGAGATATCAGACTATGGCACTGGACCCATCTGCTACACCTCAGCTACGCCTCGACTACACCTCAACTCAACCAGTATCGGCTTACCCCACTAGGAGGCCAGCCGTGTAATGAAAAAACAGCTTAATGGACTTACTTTCGCATTATGGTACGAAAATTATTATATAGCTTCAGATCATGATATGTTCGTGACTGCATTCGTGTGATTTTTACTAGTCACAAAAACTGAATCGTGTTTGCAACTTGCCTACAGCGTCGTGTAGTTTACGAATCAGCCCCCCTCCCCCCCATATGGCTACGGTCAGGATACAACCTGCTTTCTACGGTGTGAGCGTCGATATCCCCACAAATGGCAGGTGCACAATGTTCCACGTTACCTTTAGCAGTGTAAACAATTAATCATTTGTTTACCCCTCAGAGACAGCTGGCACATGCTGTGTTACGAGTTGCCAATCGCCTCTAACATGCTCCTGGGTAAAACAATTCTCTTGTGGTTTTGAGTCACGGTATTATTCACATGTTTAGTGGGGTAGAACGACTTTAAAATAATATTGCTACTCTTTACCCATTAACGTTGGACCACGTGAACATTCAAGAGCAGTCGCATCTCAGATTGATGATTTAGATTCTTTTATTCACGAAATCAAATTTTTCAAGCAATTTCCTAAAAATGTAACGCCTTGCTGTATGGGCTTACCCTACCTAAAGTGCATATTTTGTAGTAAGGCTCTAGCTCGCCTGACTTCTTTGGTTAGGCGTTGTTGGACAGCTTTGTGGCGCAGTCCTCATACTGACGATAGTCAGCAATGCTCCAGGGCATTGAATTTATAGGATTATGACGAGGCTTAATCATAACTCGCCTCTTGCTTAAGCGAGTCTTTTTTGCGGCTCATTGCAAGAACCCGACACCCTGTAACATGGAGACAAACGCTAATTGTTGAGTTCCACCAAGCTCGTGGCACATGTGGAGCTTGTGCCTTTTCACTTTCGGTTGCATAAGAATTTAATGAGTAGTGACCGAAGTCAAGTTATCTAACAACTTGTCGAATGGAAAGGGTAGGATCTTCCTAATCTCTTTACAAACGAATCGATTTGCTTTTGCCGTTCTTCAAAAAATCTTGTGTCCTTGGAGCTGCACCTTCGTAACTCCATTTTTTCACATTTTCGACTCAGCGATCGAAAAGATGATATTTGCTCTTCTTTCTACTCTGATGTTGAATCTCTGAACACTTTTCGTTTCATCGCTGTTGAGGAGGAAGTCTATGATCCAACTTTTTGGTTCACTCGTGAACGTTACAGAGACGAAATATATGGATTTTCCAGTCGGACAATAAGAAACTGTTCATCAACACAGATACGGTAGCAGCTACAGTTTACTATGACCGGGCATTTATTCAAAGATTATGTCTTATCAAATATACATTCTTTAACGGACCCCCTGTAAGTCAGTACTTGTTCTACGAGCTCACGACTGCAGGTGACCCGGATGCTGTGATCCGCAATTAATGCTTGTTAAACACAACGGGCTCGTAATTAAGAGCATCGCGTGCCTCGTCACTCAACTTCTCGTCCTCTCCACAATTATTGCTTCAAGATTATTAGTCATCGTTTAGAGATTGATCAGCAGGATGTGACGCAGCATGGATGTTGTTGTCTCCATGCGCGCTGACGTCATACAAAATTATTATTGCGCGGATAAATAATCGACACTGGAGTGTGGCACCTTCACACTTGATTTTTTTGTTTAGTATATATGTATATTTGCAAGGACACAACTAAAATTATTTCAAGTGTCCGTCTTCCTTACCGAAACATGAGCTCAGGCTAAACGGCTCGCAAATGAATCATTTCACTTGTAAGCAGAATCTACTGAAGACTTACCCTTACATTTTTAGTCGTGTTTAGTTGACGAATTATTGAACCAAACTTATACAGCTAAACATCAACCAAATATGTCACCTGCTAATAAAACGGTCGCAATACAAACTCTTTTTAAGAATTTCAATGCAATGGCGAAGCCCCTAATAATATTCAAGCCTAATTGCCAGTCACACACGGTTTATAATTAAAAGACCTACGAGGTTTCTTAGTTTCAACGCACCGCTCCCAAATGTTCATTGACGAAAGAAAATATGCCGCGATAAAAATATTCACTTAAATTTCTTTCAATTTATTTGCCGTATATTTAATCTCGAGATAGATGTGCTTTCTGGAATTAATTTAGAATCTTAATTCAGCTATAGAGACGTGAGAAAAATCAATTTAAAGTTGAATTAGTTGTCGGAAAACGGGTTTCATTTGATTGAAGACTAAGCAAAACGGTAAACTATTTTTTTGGCAAACCTTATTTGTGCCTAGCAGTTAGGTGGCGACACAAATACAGACAGTAAAAAACGATTGGGTCGAATCCGTAGTTGAAAAACAAAACTTCCTTCCATTGAAGATGAGACATGAACGTATTTTCTTGTGCCCCTGAGCTAACATTGGTGAAAATATCAATTAAAAACGAGTTTTACGAATAATAATGTTGAAATAAATCAGTGGAGCAATCCGATAGGATGGGTAAGTAATGCCTTGCTGGAGTATGAAACGCTCGAGTTCAGTTCATGCGATAGTACTGCAGTCCCATAAAACGAATCTGAACTCCGTCCAAAATAGTACACACCCAATATAGTATACACAGCAACAGAAATATTCCAGTAGCTATTTCCTCTTTATTAATCGAACTTTGATTGAAATTGGTCTGGATATATCGGGACGTTATACGATGGTTCCACTCCACATCTCTTGACTGGGATAGTTGTATTAGATCAAGAGGCTCCGCCACCGGAGTTTGGGTGACAGCCTTGCTGAGCTCTCTCGTAAGGTGTGCTAGATGATAAGGTTACCTATGGTTAGGACGGGTATTACATGGCGTATAGAACCGTCGATGTCCGACGCTCGATGGGCTCTTAATGTCTCTAGCATCCACGCTCATCTGGAAATTATAGGTTGAAATATTTCTATGAGAAATACAACGCCAAGTAGGTGGCACAGATAACTGCATCGGAGCACCGCACAGCGTCACCGAGATGCCCGAGGAGTGAATCCACGATGACATTTCACAGCCAGCACCAGCTGCTGCTTGGGCTCATGAATTGAACATTGAGATGTAGCTTGCACATAGTCCACGAACACTTTTAAACTTCAGTAACCTAAGAGTTAATCCAGCTGGTATTCGCTCAGGTGGCTACAGTATGCGTGTTTCTGTATTATTTTGTAGTAGATAACAATAGCGGCAAAATAAAGTCATACGTCAATTTGAATTTTATATTCCAACTATAGTTTGCGGGATTTCAATGCAGGCTAAGGCAGAGTATTAAATTTAGTGTTCCAATACTTCGTATTGAATTTGTTTTAAATTCTTAATCAAAGTAGAAACGTGTGGCAAAATCAACATCAACGGATAATCGTGCGGAATCTATTGTAATATATTTCAGATTCTCTTTGTTAAAAAAGGTTTCTCAATCAGTTGGATATATAATTTCGGGTATGAATAACAGACCTTTTAATACATTGGGATAGAGACACCTCTTCGGTCTAACAACGAAGCACGTGCCGTGCACCAACAATAACTACCTCTCACCAGCGCGTCTCAGTAGCTATGTTTATGAGCGGTTTTGCAGACTCTCGCGATCATGGGAGAGGAACAAAAAAAACAGTGCTCTCTTCTCACTGCCTGAACGTAGACTTTGTACTTTGTCCCCGACACTGACGCTGAGCTGTCAGACGCTGTGTGGGTCAGTCTAATGACGGCGAGTAATTAGAAAGAGTAAACGCAGCTGACAATTGTTTACAACCTTACATTTATAGCTAGATGGGAGCCTGCTGAGAATGCATAGACGGAAAACGTTAGTTGGACAGACCCGTCCAACGGTTGCTTGTGAGTTCATTCCGTCTGAGAAGCAAAACTCACAACGTTTTGTTAAACGAATCTCACTCTAAATCCATGTAACTGAGAACAAACTAGGTTAAGTTTTGCCTTGCATAAAAAATATATGTAACTTAAATTTGGAGAGTATCCAGGTTAGTGATCTTTTTATCAGTTGCGACACTCATCATGAGTGACTAGCAAAGTAACGTGGCCAAGTTACTCCCAGAGTCTTCGTTAGAATTCAGCTACCTAATACTCATACGAAACTATATCGTCTGTGAAGACTAATCCTTGGAACCTGTACTATCAAGACTGCGTCTAATGAACGAGACCTTTGCATCAGCAGGTCTCTCTGTACTGCACTATTGGGCACGTACCGCCAGTGGGTCACTGGGCACGGCGAGATTTTAATGTCCTAGCTGTAAAGGTAAGGTCTGGGGCTGATGGCGTTATGAGGCAGCACACGCCAGTGCGTGAGAATTCACCACACGTGCATTTTTCCTTAATTTAAAGGTTCGAACGTTGGACTCCATCCTTGAATAGTTTACAGTTGTATATTTTATTGATAATAAATTACCAATGAAAATAAATGGGGCTTGAATATATCTGTAGCAATAACTGTATGAAACGAGTAGATATAGATAACATAGGGCAGCATTTGGAATCTATCAGTGTATGCAACACGGCCTGTATAGATGTGTTGTTGTAGCCTTGTGTAGCTCTCTTACTCAATCACACATTTTGACCAGTACGTTTGCGCGAGGTTCCCGTGGTTCACAGTTCAGAAATATGTAGCCTCTTCTACGAAAGTTTAGTCCTGGCATACGAGAGATAAGTCCTAGCATACAAACTAGCGAGTTAGTCTTGACATACAAGCTAGAGAGCTTAGTCCTGTCATACAAAGTGAGAGCTTAGTCCTGTCATACAAAGTAGAGAGCTTAGTCCTGTCATACAAAGTAGAGAGCTTTGTCCTAGCATACGAAGGCTGAGTCCTAGCTTACAAACAAGAGAGCGTAGTCGTAGCATACAAACTAGAGAGCTTAGTCCTAGCATACAAACTAGCGCCTAGTCCTAGCATTCGAAGGCTTAGTACTAGCATACAAACTAGAGAACTTAGTTCTAGCATACGACTCAGTCCTAACAAACTGGAGAGATTATTCCTAGCATACAAACTGGAGAGCTTAGCCTTAGCTTACCAACTAGTCATTGAATTATGGGACTAAACCTATAGTTATGTCTTGGATCATTTCCAGCGACCTTATCGTCGTTGAGTGCTATTATCATTTAAAAATTATCATCATTCGTTGCGTGATACAGAGAATGCAGTTAAAGACTTGGGAAAACTCTGTATTGAAACCAGTGTTATTTCCGATATATCTGCATGGCGATTATTTATTTGTTAAAGCATGCATAAAGATATGACCACTGCCTCATAGGTCTAGAGGACACTGTTATATGTATATACGTACTTGAACTAAGAGAACTGCAGAAAAACGGAGGCTTCTTGTGCGAGAGTAGCCAAAGGCAAGGTGGCTTGGCACATAGCAGCAGCTCCCACTCCGGGATAGTTTTGAAGAAGTTCGTGTATACAGGACGGAAATCTGGACGTTGTTCCTGGATTAGTCTCATTTAATTTTCGGATGAATGTATTAGATAAAGAAGTTGTCTTAGGGTCTATTTGTGAATCCACGTTGACTTACGATGGGTTGATCATCAAAGTAGGCGTGCTATTTTGAGGAATTCTGTAAGAAAATTAAGACCTGAAAGCCTTTCGAGCGATTTCTTTAGTGTGGTAATTTGAATATCCACTGGTAGGGAGAATTTCGTGTCAATATCAAGTTTACCAGGAATGTGGCATTAATCGGGAATGTTGGTGATGTGGTTGAGAGTTGGTGTTGTATATTATGATATTGTGGCACTGATTTATGAGCTAGATATTGTTGTGCGCTATAATAATAGCAAGAGAATAGGTTGAGATTTGAACGTTAGGATACGTTTTCGGGAGTGAGTACAATCTCTTGATCGAGCTAGGTAGAAGCCTGGCTAATAATGACTGGACTTCTTGGTCCTCTCCTCCTGCTTCTGATAAATCACGTACACACAAGTGTACGTTCGTTAACAGGTCATTTCATTCACCTGGCACTGCCTAGTACGAGCTCGTGTCATTCGAGGGGTTATTGTCAGTCCCGAGCGTCTTCTTCTATAACCGTCTTCGACCGAACAACATCCGTTCAATTTGGATTAAGTTGTTTGTTACTCGATTCGCCTATTGCAACCTACAATGTCTGATCAAACTAACAGAGCAAAAAGACCTTATCGTCTGCGCATGCCTAATTTAAGAAGAACTTCTTACTGTCGACCGTCATGTACGGAAAGCCTTCTTTTGTTAAAAATGTAGACATGATAATGACTTATGGATATGGAAGTTGGGTTACCGGTTAAGCTCATAGTCTTGAAGTGATATAGTTGAATTTCATCTCTTCGAGGTGGAAGCGAAAGTTGATTGGCTTGTATATTCAGGGATTCGATGAGAGTGGAGCAGAAATTCAGCGCCAGTGGTGATGCGCATTGTTTTGTTAGCAATAGTTGAAAGAGGTTAGAGCCTCGTTTTAGCTGACGAGTTTTAAACAACAAGTCCATAGTCAAGAAGTGAACGTATATAATGTTCTGTGCCACTTCATGCAATTGTTCCCATTAGTCCTCTATTTTGGGGATGTTACCGGGAGGCATATTCCCGTCGACGTTTCGCAGCGGGGGGTATGTGGGGCTTCAATGAGAGGTCGCTACGTTAGTTTAAGATCCTACATGAGCTCCAGAAACATGATTGTGTCTATATATACTTGAGCGGTGTGGTGCATGGATAGGAATGACTTAAGGGTTCGACCGAGGAAAAATTAAAAAATTGAACGGTTTTTGTTTCAGATGTCAAAATTTGGAATCAGTTTAAGGAAGCCCAGAACCGAATTTGGTCTAAAAACTTAAGAGGTAATATTGAATTCTTAATATGCAAGTATATCTCTAGTACATTCGTAGGTCGTCCACGTATAGTGAATAGAGCAAGAGAAGTCTCCCATCACGATGGAGAATGTCTGCTAATTGATCTCTTTTAGTAGGCAAAAAGAGTGACAAGAGGATCGTTCCCGCTGGCGAGATATTCTGGCGTAGGGCTTGACACCTGGGAGTTTGATCTCTCATTTTGGCTTCCGTGGACGCAGTCTTTGTTATGATGGACATATGTCGAACTGCTTCTTGAGCCAGACGAACGGTTGAACTGGTCATTTTGTTCTGTGGGAGTTGGACTGTCGGGCACCTCAAGATGGTCGTCAAACATACCACCATCGTCTTTTCGTGTTTTCGTTTTTGAAGGGGTGGAGCTCGTAATGTGATCGACTGAGAGACTAGCATCCCTAGCTGAGTCCACCTGTGCAACGATGGGTTCATGGTTGGTGCCTCTGTTGCTAGGAAGAGGTGTCGTGTCGATAATGTGTGGGTATCAGCTATAAGGTTAGATTTTTTAATTGATGTAACTGCTTTGGCCTAATTAGGAAGAGTTGAATTTCCACCTTGCCAAATATAAACGTCTAGTTTCCATGTGACTTTGTCGGCATGGTATATTATTTGACAGTCATTTCTGTTTGACTTATGTGTTTTGGGCTGTCACGATTGCCAGCCTCGTAGAGGCATGCACAGTAATAACACCAAGCTGAGAGATGTGGCATTCCATGTTCTCGCGTTTGCCGGCGAATCTCCTACAAAGTTAAAGAGTATCTGGCTTTCAGTGTTTGATGACGTGGCCGTACTCAAGGATTTATTGCACATCGCAGGTAAAATTTCAACTAGGTAAGTTATCGTTTTCTCTTGCGCATAGGGAATTACAAGGAATTCTGGTGCAGCAGTTCATGGGGTGGTAATAGTGTATTCTTTGGAACAAAGACTTCGTGGTTTGATCCAGGCTGCTAGAAAAAATCGTCAACTTCATGATATTTTACCTACCAAGTGCAAGAAGTGGATCTAATTCGTCAGGTGGAATTGAAGGACGGCGTAGTTCCAACAATTACTTCGAGTTTATCAATATGGATAATTTCCTGTATCGCAGCACTTTGTTCACATTTAAAGACGTGAATTAGCTACAATTATTGTTTTCAGACGTTTTCCGCTTTATCTCTTATTTGGCTTTATTGAGCTACTCTATTTGCTTGCAGCGCTATATTGGAGCGGCTTAAGGAAGTGGTAGGAAAGGTGGTGGTCTGGCGAGGCTATGGCCTGTTGTCAACAAACCTAGTGGTCTTCTTGGAAATGGAAAATCTATCTTCTTTTTGGATTCTTCGGATGGGCATGACTGGGCATCATTCCGTCTGCCATGGTCGTTTAGGGAACACTGATCTCTGACCTCTCTCTTGACCTAAAGTTTGTGCTGCGGAGTACAGGTTGGACCCTTTAGCGCTAAAGGACTGGGTTTTGGTATATGCGACTGCATGAGAGGAGTGTGAGTTGCGTCCTGCCGTCGGTCACCCACCTTATGGGGTATTTGCCTTATATCTGTGATCTAAATGAGGGATGGCCAAGCGTCACGGAATCATGCAAGTATTAACCAATGATATAGTGCGTAAGTAGTTACGTGTGGTACGAGAAAGCAAATGCGAAGGAATAAGATAAGGCTTAATTTGCGGTGGGGAGGGGGCTGGCCGGAGTCAGGCGAGCGGGGTGGGAACCGGTTTTGGGGCGTGAGTCACCTAATAGGCGGAAGGGGGGGGTTGGAAGGAGGGCGGATAAGCGGGGGCTTTAAGCCTCGGCTTTTAGGATATATTTGGGAGTATTTCGTGCTTTAAACATTTAGCTTAAATAATTTATTAATGTTTATTGTATTAATGCATTTTCTTATCCTTCAGACTAATGTATTGGGTATACTTGGCCATAACGGTTTGTTCATTAAATATTTATTCGGTTCTCATAGGAATATGCCTTTATCTCATTTTGACGAGATGTAGGGTGTATGGATTACCCTAGACAAATGTTCAGTACACCTCTGGAATTTCCGTCAGGTGAGGCTGCTCCTAGCTGTACTTTATCTTGTATTTTTTTATGACTGATTTGCCATTATTTCTACGTTCTGAGTGTCTGTATCATTATATATTTATGTCTGGATTAAATTCTATAAATTTTTCTCTGTAGATTTTGTTTCTATGCTTATCTAGTTGCGGTATAATTGACTCATTCGGTGGTTGGTTGGTGGGTCCTAGCGTTCGGATGATGATATTTTGTGTTTTATGCTGTGGTTTTTGTATTATACATATTATTAATAGGAATAGTATGGAAGGTATGTTATATAGGTCGATTTGCAGCCTCAGCGTGCGTTCGGCCCTGCTTGGTACCAGCCTGATGGTTGGATTTGAGCAGCATTGTGTTTTCCATCAGTTTATTTCATATATATTTAATATCTATAGGATTAGTATGGTATAACAGTTTGGCAGTTAGCGGGTTGATATATATTTATGTGGGTGCAACAGCTTCGTTACGAGAATCTGTATCCCCATAACGCACTATCCAGTTTTGAACCTGATATCTCGGTGACACTATGTATCCGCATCTTCCAAATGGTCAGTTATCAAGCGTGTATGTAGACTATTCGGGTAGTCTTATCTCGATTTTTTGTATAGTGAGTATCAGTCGGATGCTCCCCTCAGCGAGAGTGTCTGGAGCTTTCATAAACGATATGAATTTATTGTAAGTTATTATATTGTGTTACGTTTACATAATAATGATCGGCTGATCGGCTGATAGGAATTTTAGGATATTCTAGGTTACGTCATTTTTTATATATATTTGACACTGTTACGATTAATTCGTGGTTACTTTAGTTTAAGAAGATTTGATTTAACCCTGTTTTGGATTCCGTTGGAGGAAAGTTCCATCAGACTTGCACATGCTATAGCGTGTTCGTGTAGTTTATCAACATCATTTACTACAGGTTTCAGTTATGTAAATCAGTCACATGTCTGGGCAACTTATTCACTTTAGTTGTTTGGTAAGTTAGATGCTAATTTTTTCCTCGTACATCATTGTTTTTAATGTATGTTTTGGGTATGGTAGAGAATTGATAGCCTTATTTTATTATAACTCGAGCGCTTTAGTATATTTCATTCAGTTTTGCATTTTCTCTGTAGAGTGTCCATCTTCAGTGCTAAGTATTGGCTACTTTATACAATATAGGAATATTAGGATATATTACGTTTGTATCTGCAATGTAGAACATTATTTCAGCCATAATTGGTCGGTTGTGTCATCATTTTGGTATTTTTATGTATATAACTGACATTCTGATACGATTGAGCCGTGGATACTTTAGTTGAAGAAGCTTTGATTTAACCTTGCTTTGGACTCCATTAGAGAAAAATTCCATCAGATTTATAACTACTATAGCGTGCTCGCTTAGAAGTATTCCACATCATATACTGTGGGTTTCAGTGTAAGCTGCTCGTATGTCAGATATTTTCGGTATGGCTGTTATGTTAGTATACGATCTTAGTCATGAACCAGATCACGTGTGATATTGGAGTAGGTTATATCCTCTGGGGTGTGGTAGGATACACCGTATATCATTTTAATCATTGTCGGTTCGGGTAGAGTAAATAATCTTACTTAGCTATTTTATATTGCAGTTATAAGATTATAAACGGTCATCATAGGAATAGAAATTCATTAGGTAAAAATTTTGCCCGATTTGATTTAGTGTTTGGTATAATTTCGCTTAATTGGATGTAGTGATACAAATTTATGGTATATTTTCCACTCTCAACATTGGATCTGTGGTACCGTTTCAAGTTATCTTGTAGAATCAGTACCGGATTTGTGTAGTGTTAGTGTTAAAATTCTCCATTAGTTAATGTAGTTCTCTGTTATGTTATTCGCTCGCATGTCTTTACTAGAAGCTTATTCCCACATGCCTTACTTTTATAAATTTTTGGTAACCCTATGCAGTTTCATACAGTTAAAAATTTGTCGATTATTTCAGGTTTTGTCATGAGATTTCGTTCCAATTCAGAATGTCTTATTCGAGCATTCACTTTATCGACTCGAGCATTTTTCACCTTAGGTTTGTGATGTAGGGGCTGTAAACCTAACCCGCTCTAACCGAACCTAACCTATTCTAACCAAGAATTTCATATTTTTCCAAATTTTTATCCTTATGATAGGTAGTTCTTCATTGATTTGGGCTTCATTCATAGGAAATATTTTCACTTGGCTCTATAGTTTTACCAATCTTCAGCAGTTTGCATACCTACATATACATACATACACATATATACATATCAT
>SDVV010016069.1:0-14348 GCA_016164225.1 Gammarus roeselii
ACATATAACTAACTTTCAAATAACTGAACATCTGAATATCTTGACACCTAGCTTATTTGACACCTAACTAACTCGACACCTAACTACCTCGACACCTATTTACCTTGACACTGACCAACTTGACACCTAACTCACTTGACATCTAACTACCTCGTCACCAAACTAACTTGAAACATAACTCGACACCTAACTATCTCGACACCTAAATAACTGGTTGCGTAGTCTACTTGACACCTGACAAACTCGACACCTAACTAACTCGACACCTAACTTACTCGGCACCCAACTAACTTGTTATGCAACCAACTGGATTCCCAACTAAGTCGACATCTAACTAATTCGAAACCTATGTAACTCGATATTTATCTAACTCGACATCTAACTAACTCGACACCTAACTAACTCGACAACTTACTAACTCGACACCTAACTAACATAACAAGTTACTAAATCGACACCTAACTAACTCGACACCTAATTAATTCGACTTTTAACTAACTTGAAACCTAACTAACTCGACACCCAACTAACTCAACACCTAACTATGTTGACACCTATTCAACTCGGCACCTAACTTACTCGACATTCAACTAACTTGACACATAACACGCACATAACTCGACACCTAATCAACTTAATACCTGTCCAATTCGACATATAGCTAACTTTCAAATAACTGAACATCTAAGTATCTTCACACCTAGTTTCTTCGACACCTAACTAACTCGACACCTAACTACCTCGACATCTATTTACCTTGACACCTAACCAACTTGACACCTAACTCACTTGACATCTAACTACCTCGTAACCTAACTAACTTGAAACATAACTCGACACCTAACTATCTGGACACCTAAATACCTGGTTGCGTAGTCTACTTGACACCTAACAAACTCGACACCTAACTAACTCGACACCTAACTAACTCGGCACCCAACTAACTTGTTACGCAACCAACTGGATTCCCAACTAAGTCGACATCTAACTAATTCGAAACCTATGTAACTCGATATTTATCTAACTCGACATCTAACTAACTTGAAACCTAATTAACTCGACACATAACCAACTTGACATTTAACTAACTCGGCACCTATCTAACGCGACGCCTAACTAACTTGACAAGTAAGTAAATCGACATCTAACTAAATCGACATCTAACTAACTCGACCACTGTTTAACTCGACACCTAACTAACTCGACAACTAACTAACTCGACACCTAACAAACTCGATATTTACCTAACTTGACATTTAACTAACTCGACATTTCAATAACTTGACACCTAATCAACTCGACACGTTACAAAGTCGGCATTTTAATAACTTGACACCTAACTAACTCGACACCTAACTGTCTTGACAAGTTATTAAATCGACACCAAACTAACTCGTCATCCAACTACCTCGACACCCAACTAACTCAACACATAACTAACTCTACATTTAACTAATTTGACACCTCTCTTACTCGACACCTAACTACCTCGACCAGTAAATAAATCTACACCTAAATAAATCGGCACCTAACTAACTCGACACCTATGTAACTCAACATTTAACTTACTCGACATTCAACTAACTCGACACCTAACTACCTCGACACCAAACAAACTCGTCATTTAATGAACTCGCCACCTAACTAACTCGCGACCAACTTACTCGACATTTGACTACCTAGACATATTTCTTGCTCGAAATATAACTAGCTCGACACCTAACTAACTCGACACCCAACTAAATCGACACCTAACTAACGCGACACCTTACTAAATACAGACCCTACTGACTCGACACCTAACTAACTTGACATGTAATTAAATCGACACCTAACTAACTTGACTTCTAACTAACTCACCTCCTAACCAAACTCGATATTTAACTAATTCGCTATTTAACTAACTCGAAATTGACTAGCTCGACACCTAAATAACTCGAAACCTAACTAACTCGAAACCTAACTAACTTGGCAAGTAACTAAATCGACACCTAACTAACTTGACACCAAACCAACTCGACACCCAACTAACTCGACACCTTACTAGCTCGACACATAACTCGACACCTAACCAGCTGAATACCTGACCAATTCGACGTCTAACTACTTTTCAACTAACTCAACACCTAAGTATCTTGACACCTAGCTTATTCGACGTCTATTTAATTCGACACCTAACTAACTCGACACCTAACTACCTCGACACATACCCAACTCGACGCCTAACTAACTTGACACCTAACTAACTCAACACCAATTTCACTCAACGCCTAACTAACTCGATACCTAAGAAACTCCACACCCATCAAACTCGACACATAATCAAATCGACATTGAACTACATACACTTGTCACTAAATACACATGTAACTAAATCAACATGTAACTAAATTTAAATGTAACTAAATCGACACCTAACTGAATCGACACCTAAATAACTCGACACCTACCTAACTTGACACCTAACTAATTTCACAAGTAACTAAATGGGCACCCAACTGACTCGACACCCAACTAACTCGACTTCCAATTAACTCGACACTCGACTAACTCGACACTCAACTAACTCGACACCAACCAACTCGATTAAACTAAATCGACATCTAACTAACTAGATAGTCAACAAACTCGACACCTAACTAACTTGACACCTAACTAACTCAACACCTGACTAACTCGACATGTAACTAACTCGAAAAGTAACTAAATCGGCATATAACTAAATTGACACCCAACTAAATCGACATCCAACTGAATCGACATCCAACTAAATTGACACCAAACTAATCGGACACAAAACTAACTTGCCACATAACTAACTCGACACATAACTTTCGACACCTAACTAATTCGCTACCTAACTAACTCGCCACCTAACTAACTCGTCACCTAACTAACTCGCCACCTAATCAACTCGACATTTAACTAACTCTACACCTAACTAACTCGAAACCTAACTAACTCGACACCTAACTATCTCGACACCTAACTAAGTCGACACCTAACAAAGTCGACACCTAACTATGTCGACACCTGTTTAACTCTACACCTAACTAACTCGACATTTAACTAACTTGACACCTAACTAACTTGACACTTAACGATCTCGACAACTAACTAGATTGACAAGAAACTAAATGGGCACCCAACTGACTCGACATCCAACTAACTCGACACCCAACTAACTCGACAAAAAACTAAATCGACTTCTAACTAACTAGACAGTTTACAAACTCGACACCTAACTAACTCGACACCTAACTAACTCGACACCTAACTAACTCGACAAGTAACTAACTCGAAAAGTAACTAAATCGGCATGTAACTAAATTGACACTCAACTAAATCGACATCCAACTAAATCGACACCTGACTAACTGGACACCCAACTAACTTGCCTCATAACTAACCCGACACATAACTTTCGACACCTGGCTAATTCGCTACCTAACTAGCTCGCCACCTAACTAACTCGCCATCTAACTAACTAGCCACCTAAATACCTCGACACTTAACTCGACACCTAACTAATACGACACCCAATTACCTCGATACCTAACTAACTCGCCACCAAACTAACTCGTTATTGACCTAACTCGACACCTAATTAACTCGACACCTTACCAACTCCACACATAACTCGCAAATAACTCGACACCTAACCAACATAAAACCTGACCAATTCGACATATAACTAACTTCTAAATAACTAAACATCTGAGTATTTTGACACCTAGCTTATTTATCACCTAACTAACTCGACCCCTAATTACCTCGACCCCTATTTACCTCGACACCTAACTAACTTGACGCCTAACTAACTTGACATCTAACTACCTCGACACCTAACTAACTTGACACATAACTCGACACCTAACTATCTCGACACCCAAATAACTGGTTGCGTAGTCTACTCGACACCTAATGAATTCGACACCTAACTAACTTGACGCCTAACTAACTTGTTACCCAATCAACTCGATTCTTAACTAAGTTAGCATCTAACAAATCGAAACCTGGGTACCTCGATATACAACCATCTCGACATCTAACTAACTCGACATTTAACTAACTCAACATCTAACTAACTCGACACCTAACTAACTTGACAAGTAACTAACCTGACCAGTAACTAACTCGACACGAAGCTAACTCAACACATACTGTAACTAGCTCGACACATAACTAAATCGAAACATAACTAACTCGACACATACCTAACTCGCCACCTAACTAACTCAACATCTAACTGACTTGACACCTATATAACTCGAAAAATTAATACACCGACACCCAACTAACTCGACACCCAACTAACTCGACAAAAAACTAAATCGACATCTAACTAACTAGACAGTTTACAAACTCGACACCTAATTAACTCGACACCTAACTAATTTGACATCTAACTAACTTGGCACTTAACTAACAAGACAAGTAACTGAATCGACACCTAACTAACTCGAAACCTAACTAACTCGACTTTCAACTAACTTGAAAACTAACTAACTCGACAACCAACAAACTTGACATTCAACTAACTCGACACCTATTCAACTCGACACCTAACTAACTCGAAGAGTAACTGAATCGACACCTAACTAAATCAACATCTAACTGACTCAACATTTGTTTAACTCGACACCTAACTAAATCGACAACAAACTAACTCGAAAACTAACTAACTCGACATTTACCTAACTCGACATTTAACTAACTCGATACCTGACTAACTCGAGACCTAAATAACATGACAAGTAACTATAGCAGCACCTAACTAACTCGACACCTTACTAACCCGCCACCTAACTAACTCGACATTTAACTAACTCGACATTTCAATTACTTGACACCTAATTCACTCGTTACGTAACTAAGTCGACATTTTACTAACTTGACACCTAACAAACTCGACACCTAACTATCTTGACAAGTGTTTAAATCGACCCCTAAATAATTCGTCACCCAACTACCTCGACACCTAACTAACTCGACACATAACTAACTCTACATTTATCTAATTTGACAACTAACTAACTCGACACCTAACTACCTTTACAAGTAACTAAATCGACACCTAAATAAATGACACCTATCTAACTCGACATTTAACTTACTCGACATTCAACTAACTCGACTCCTAACTACCATGACACCTAACAAACTCGACACTTAACGAACTCGACACCTAACTAACTCGACACCTAACTAATTCGACACCTGACTAACTCGTCACCTAACTAACTCGACATTTAACTAACATGACATCTAACTAACTCGTCACCTAACTAACTCGACATTTAACTAACATGAAAATTACCTAAATATATGCCTAACTAACTCGCCACATAACTAACACCTGACCAACTCAACATCTGACCAATTTGACATCTAAAAAACTTTTAACTAACTCAACACCTAAGTATCTTGACACCTAACTAATTCGACACCTAACTAACTCGCCATCCAACTAACTCGCCACCTAACTAACACGCGACCAACTTACTCTACATTTGGTCAACTCGACATTTTCCTCGCTCGAAACATACCTAGCTCGACACCTAACTAACTCGACACCCAACTAAATCGACACCTAACTAACGCGACACCTAACTAAATCGAGACCCTACTAACTCGACACCTAACTAACTTGACATGTAAGTAAATCGACACCTAACTAACTTGACTCCTAACTAACTCGCCTCTTAACTAACTCGACATTTAACTAATTCGCTATTTAACTAACTCGAAACTGACTGGCTCGACACTTGACAAGTAACTTGACAAGTAACTAAATCGACACCTAACTAACTTGACACCAAAAAAACTCGACACCCAACTTACTCGACACCCAAGTAACTCGACATATAACTAAATCGACATCTAACTAATTAGACAGTTAACAAACTCGCCACCTAACTAACCCGTCACCTAACTAACTCGTCACCTAACTAACTTACCCCCTGATTAACTCGACTTTTAACTAACTCTACACATAACTAACTCGACACTAAACTGACTAGACACCTTACTAACTCGACAAGTAACTAAATCGACAGCAACTAATTCCAAACCTAACTAACTCGACGCCTAACTAACTCGATACCTAGCTAACTCGATATTTACCTAACTCAACAATTAACTAACTCGACATCTAACTAACTCGACACCTAACTAACTCGACACCTAACCTACTCGACATCTAACAAAGTCGACATCTAACCATGTCGACACCTATTTAACTCGACATCTAACTAACTCTACACCTAACTAACTCGACATTTAACTAACATGACACCTAACTAACTTGACACATAACGATCACGACAACTAACTAGATTGAAATGTAACTAACTCGCCACCAAACTAAATTGACATCGACCTAACTCGAAACCTAACGAACTCGACACCTTACTAACTCCACACATAACTCGCATATAATTCGACACCTAACCAACATAACACCTGACCGATTCGACATATAACTAACCTTTAAATAACTCAACATCTAAGTATCTTGACACCTAGCTTATTCGACACCTAACTAACTTGTCACCTAACTAGTTCGACAACTATTTACCTCGACATTTAACTAACTTGACATCTAACTACCTTGACACCTAACTAACTTGACACATAACTCGACACCCAACTATCTCGACACCTAAATAACTGGTTGCGTAGTCTACTAGACACCTAACAAACTCGGCACCTAACTAACTTGTTACCCAACCAACTCGATTCTCAACTAAGTTGACATCTAACTAACTCGAAACATAAGTACCTCGATATATTACTAACTCGACATCTAACTAACTCGACATCTAACTAACTCGACATCTAATAACTCAACATCTCACTAACTCGGCATCTAACTAACTCAACTTCTAACTAACTCGACACCTAACTAACTTGACAAGTAACTAACCTGACAAGTAACTAACTCGACACGTATCTAACTCGACACATAACTAGCTCGACACATAACTAAATCGAAACATTACCAACTCGACACATACCTAACTAACCACCTAACTAACTCGACATTTAACTAACTCGACATTCAACATACTCAACACCTAACTAACTTGACACCTAACTAACTTAACACTTAACTACCTCGACACCTAACTAACTTGACATCTAACTCGACACCTAATTAACTCGACACCAAACAAACTCGACAATTAACTAACTCAACATTTAACTAACTCGACAGCTAACTAACTCGACATCTAACTAACTTGACACCTAACACACTCGACACCCAACTAACTCGTCACCTAACTAACATGACAAGTAACTAACTGGACAAGCATCTAACTTGACACGTGGCGAACTCGACACATAACTAGCTCGACACATAACTATCTCGACACATAACTAACTCGACACTTACACAACTCGCCACCTAACTAACTCGACATTTAACTAACTTGACATCTATCTAACTCGACCCCTAACTAACTTCAGAAGTAACTAAATCGTCACCTAACTAAATCGACATCTAACGTACTCAACTTTTAACTTACTTGAAACCGAACTAACTTGACACCTAACTAACTTGACAACTAACTAACTCGACACCTAAATAATTCGAAATTTACCTAACTCGATATTTAACTAACTCGACACCTAACTAATTCGACACCTAACTGTCATTACAGGTAACTAAATCGACACCTAACTAACTCGACACCCAACTAATTCGACACCCAACCAACTCGACACCGAACTAACTTGACATGTAACAAAATCAACACCTAACTGACTCGACACCTAATTATCTTGACAAGTAACTAAATCGACACCTAAATAAATCGACACCTATCTAATTCGACACCTAACTAATTCGACATTTAACTAACTCGACATTCAACTAACTTGTAATCTAACTACCTCGACACCTAACAAACTCGACACTTAACAAACTTGACACCTATCTAACTCGACACATAACAAACTCGACACCTAACTAACTCGACGCCTAACTAAATCGCCACCTATTTAAATCGCCACCTGACTAGCTCGCCATTTACCTAACATGACACCTATTTAACTCGACACCTAACTAACTCGACACCTAACTAACTCGACACCTAACGAACTCGACACCAAACTAACTCGACATTTAACTGACTCGACATTTAACTGACTTGACACCTAACTAACTTGACACCTAACTAACTTGACCCCTAACTACAACGACACCTAACTGGCTTGACACTCAACTCGACACCAAACTAACTGGTTGCGTTGCTAACTCGACACCAAACAAACTCGACACCTAACTAACTCGACACCTTACTTACTCGACACCTAACTAACTCGGTACTTAACTAACTTGTTACGCAACCAACTCGACTCTTAACTAAGTTTTGACACCTAACTCGACACCTAACTATCACGACACCAAACTAACTGGTTGCGTTGCTAAGTCGACACCTAACAAACTCGACACCCAACTAACTCGATACCTAACTAGCTCGTCACCTGACTAACTCGACACCTTACCAACTCGACACCTAACAAACTCGACACCTAACTAACTCGACACCTAACTAACTCGGCACTTAACTAACTTGTTACGCAGCCAACTCGATTCCTAACTAAGTCGACATCTATCTAATTCGAAACCTATGTAACTCGATATTTAACTAACTCGACATCTAACTAACTCGACACCTAACTAACTCGGAAACTAACTAACTCGACTTTTAACAAACTTGAAACATAACTAACTCGACACCTAACTAATTTGACATTTAACTAACTCGATACCTAACTAACTCGAGACCTAACTAACATGACAAGTAACTAAATCAACACCTAACTAACTCGACACCCTACTTACTCGCGACCTAAATAACTCGACATTCAACTTACTCGACATTTCAATAACTTGACACCTGATTAACTCAACGCGTAACTAAGTCGACATTTTACTAACTTGACACCTAACTATTTTGACAAGTAACTAAATCGACACCTAACTAACTCACCGACTAACTAACTCGACACCTAACTAACTAGACAGTTAACCAACTCAACACCTAACAAACTCGACACCTAACTAACTCGACACCTAAATAACTCGACGTTTAACTAACTCGACACCTAACTAGCTCGACACCTATTTAACTTGACACCTAACCAACTCGACACCCAGCAAACTCGACACCTAACTAACTAGACAAGTAACTAAATCAACACCTAACAAGCACGAAATCTAACTAACTCGACACCTAACTAACTCGGCACCTACCATAATCGACTAGTAACTAACTTGAAAAGTAACTCAATCGGCAATTAACTAAATCGACACACAACTAAATTGACACCCAACAAACTCGACTTCTAACTGTTTCGAAACCTAACTATCTCGACACATAACTAACTTGACACATAACCAACTCGATAAATAACTAATTCGACCCAAAACTAACTCGCCACCTAACTAACTCGCCACCTAACTAACTCTCCACTTAAATACCTCGCTACATAACCAACTCGCCACCCAACTAACTGGACATTTAACTAACTCGACATTTACCTAGCTCGAAATATAACTAGCTCGACACCTAACTAACTCGACACCTAACCAAAACGACACCTAACTACCGCGACACCCAACTTACTCGACACCCTACTAATTCGACACCTAACTAACTTGACAAGTAATTTAATCGACACCTATATAACTTGACACCTAACTAACTCGCCACCTAACTAACCCGACATTTACCTAACTCGTCATTAATCTCCCTCTCAATTAACTAGATCGATACCTAACAAACTCGAAATCTAACTAACTTGACAGGTAACTAGATCGACACCTAACTAACTTGATATCAAACAAACTCGACACCCAACTAACTCGACACCTTACTAGCTCGACACATAACTCGACACCTAACCAACTCAATACCTGACCGATCATTTTCAAGTAACTCAACACCTAAGTATCTTGACACCTAGCTTATTCGACTCCTTACTAATTCGACACCTAACTAACTCGCCACCTAACTAACTCGATACCTAACTAACTCGCCACCTAACTAACACGACACATAACTAACTAGACACCTAACTAACTCGACCCATAACTAACTCGACACATCACAAACTCGACACATAACTAACTCGACACTAACTAACTCGACATCTAACTAACTTGGGTAACTAAATTGACACCTAACTAACTCGACACCCAACTAACTCGACAACTAACTAATTAACGCCTATTTCACTCAACGCCTAACTAACTCGATAGCTAAGAAACTCAACACCCAACAAACTCGACAAATAACTAAATCGACATTGAACTAAGTACACATGTCACTAAATACACATGTAACTAAATCGACATGTAACTATATCGACATGTAACTAAATCGACACCTAACATAATCGATACCTAACTAGCAAGACACCTACCTAACTTGCAACCTAACTTACCTAAAAAGTAACTAAATGAGCACCCAACTAACTCGACACCCAACTAACTCGACACTCAACTAACTCGACACCCAACTAATTCGACACTCAGCTAACTCGACACCCAACTAACTCGACACCCAACTAACTCGACACCCAACTAATTCGACACCCAACTAACTCGACACCCAACTAACTCGACACCCAACTAACTCGACAACTTACTAACGCGAGACCTTATAAACTTTATTTTTAATTAACTCAACACCTAACTTACTCGACGAGTTACTAAACTACACCTAACTAACTCGACACCCAACTGACTCGACATTCAACTAACTCGACACCCAACTATCTCGACACCCAACTAATTCGACACCCAACAAACTCGACACCCAACTAATTCGACACCCAACTAACTCGACACCCAACTAACTCGACATCTAACTAACGCGAGACCATACTGACTCGATTTTTAACTAACTCAACCCCGAACTAACTTGACTAGTAACTAAATCGAAACCTAACTAACGAAACACCGGACTAACTCAACACCTATATCACTCGACACCTATCTAACTCGACACCTAACTCACTCGACACCTAACTGTCTCGATACATAACCGTCTCGACGCCTAACTAGCTCGACACCTAACGAACTCAACACCTAACAAACTCGACACCTAACTAGCTCAACACCTAACTAACTCGACGTCTAACTAACTCGACACTTAACTAGCTCGACACCTAACTAACTCGACACTAACTAACTCGACATCTAACTAACTTGGGTAACTAAATTGACACCTAACTAACTCGACACCTAAATAATTCGACACCTAACTAATTCGACGCCTAACTAACTCGCCACCTACCTACTCGATATTTTACTAACTTGATATTTAACTAACTCGACACCTAACTAACATGACAATTGACAAAATCTACACCTAACTAACTCGACACAAAACTAAACACCTGCCCAACTCAATACCTGACCAATTCGTATATCTAACTAACTTTCAACTAACTCAATACATAAGTATATTGACAGCTAACTATCTCGAAACCTAACCTACTTGACAAGTAACTTGATCAAAACCTAACTTACTCGACACCTAACTTACTCGACACCTAACTTACTCGACACCTAACCAACTCGCCACCTAACTAACTCGACATTTACCTAACTCGAAATTCAGCTAACTCAATACATAGCTAGCTCGACACATAACCATCTCGACATCTAATTAACTGATTGTGTAGCTAACTCGACACCCAACTAACATGACACTTAACCAACTCGACACCTAACTAACTTGACACCTAACAACTCGACACCTAACTAACTTGACACATAACTACCTCGACACCTAACAAACTCGACAACTAATTTACTCGAAACCTAACTAACTCTACACTTAACTAACTTGACGCCTAACTAACTCGACACCTAACTAACTCGACATCTTACTAATCTGGCACCTAAATAACTCGACACCCAACTAACTCGATACCTAACTAACGCGGCACTTGACTAACTTGTTACGCAAACAACTCGATTCCCAACCAACTCGACATCTAGTTAATTCGTCATCTAACTAGCTCGACATCTAACTAACTCAACACCAAACTTACTCGACACCAAACTAACTCGACACGTAACTAACTCGTTACCTAACTAACTTGCCACTTTACTAACTCAACAACGAAGTATCATGACACATGACTAACTCGACACCTAAATAATTCGATATTTAATTAACTCGACATTTAACTAACTCGACACCTATGTAACTTGACACCTAACTGAATCAACACCTAACAAACTCGGCACCCAACTAACTTGAGAAGTAACTATTTCGACACCTAGCTAACTCGACACCTAACTAACTCATCACTTAACTAACTCGACATTTAACAAACCCGACCTTCAACTAACTCGGCACCTAACTAACTTGACGCCTAACTAACTTGACATGTAACTGAATCGACACCCAACTAACTCGACACCCAACTAACTCGACATCTAACTAACCCGAAACCCAACTAAGTTGACACCTAACTAATTCGACACCTAACCAACTCGACACCTAACTAACTCGACACCTAATTAATTCGACATCTAACTAAGTCGACATTTACCAAACTCGCGACATAACTAATTCGACACCTAACTAATTCGACAAGTAACTAAATCGACATCTAACTAACTAGACACCTAACTAACTCGACACCTAACTAACTCGACACCTAACTAATTCGACAAGAAACTAACTCGAAAAGTAATTAAATCGGCATGTAACTAAATTGACACCCAACTAAATTGACACCCAACAAAATCGACACCTAACTAATTTGCCACCTAACTATCTCGACACCTAACTAATTTGACATTTAGCTAACTCGACACCTAACTATGTTGACACCTATCTAACTCGACATATAACTAAATCGAATCCCAACTCACTCGACACCTAACTAACTCGACACCTAACTAACTTGTCAAGTAACTTAATCGATACCCAACTAACTCGACACATAACTAACTCGACATCTAACTAACCCGAAACCTAACTAACTTGACACATAACTAACCCGACACCTAACTAACTCAACATCTGACTATATCGACACCTAACTAGCTCGACACCTAGTTAACTCGACACCTAAGTAACTCGACATTTAACTTACTCAACATTCAAATAACTTAACACCTAACTAACTCGACGCTTAACTAACTCGACACCTAAGTACCTCGACACCTAAGTAACTCGGCACCTAACTAGCTCGACACTAAACTAACTCGACACTTAACTAACTCGACAACCTAACTTAGTCGACACCTAACTTAGTTGACACCTAACTGACTCGACAAGTAACTAACTTGAAAAGTAACTAAATCGGCATGTAACTAAATTGACACAAAAATAAATAAACACCCAACAAAATCGACACCTAACTAATTCGACACCTCACTAACTTGCCACATAACTAACTCGACACACAACTTTCGACACCTAACTAATTAGCTACCTTACTAACTCGCCACCTAACTAACTCGACAGCTAATTAACTCGTCATTTAACTAACTCTACACCTAACGAACTCGACACCTAACTAACTCGACACCTTACTAACTCGACAAGTAACTAATTCGACACCTAACTGATTCCACACCTAACTAATTCGACACCTAACTAACTCGACACCTAGCCAACTCGAGATTTAACTAACTCGACATTTCACTAACTCGACATCTAACTAACTCAACACCTTTACTAACTCGACACCCAACTAACTCGACACCTAACTATGTTGTCACCTGTTCAACTCGGGACCTAACTTACTCGACATTCAACTAACTTAACTCCTAACTAACTTTACACATAACTCGCACATAACTCGACACCTAATCAACTTAATACCTGTCCAATTCGACAAATAACTAACTTTCAAATAACTGAACATCTAAGTATCTTGACACCAAGCATATTCGACACCTAACTAACTCGACACCTAACTACCTCGAAACCTATTTACCTTGACAACTAACCAACTTGACACCTAACTCACTTGACATCTACAGTACTGGAAAAATTAGTATGGATTTTTGAGATTTCCGGTATTTTTACATAAGAAGGTGAAATAAACACAATTTATGTAATGATAGATGATTTATTTCGTATTATTTATGCAGAACGAGTATTTCAGTAGTAAATTTGATCTCCTTTAGCAGGTTTCTAGTGATATCTGGAAATAATTAGCTGTCGGTCTATGGCAATGATCAATTCCATCACGTGGTCCACATGCTGCAGCCCACGTTTCGCTCAGTTCTAGTTCAGCTGTGGTCGGTGTAAGGTGTTTTTTGTGTTCTGATGACTTTCTAAGTGAATCTATGATGTAGTCGT
>SDVV010016070.1:0-14348 GCA_016164225.1 Gammarus roeselii
CTAGCACTGGCTCTTCTCAACTCTCCGCTGGCCACTCCCTCTAGCACTGGCTCTTCTCAACTCTCCGCTGGCCACTCCCTCTAGCACTGGCTCTTCTCGACTCTCCGCTGGCCACTCCCTCTAGCACTGGCTCTCCTCAACCCTCCGCTGGCCACTCCCTCTAGCACTGGCTCTTCTCAACTCTCCGCTGGCCACTCCCTCTAGCACTGGCTCTTCTCAACTCTCCGCTGGTCACTCCCTCTAGCACTGGCTCTTCTCAACTCTCCGCTGGCCACTCCCACCAGCACTTGCCATTCCCAGCCCCCGTTTGTAGCCCGTAAAGTTCGAAGTGTTTAGAGGCTCAAGGAAACGTGCTCTGAGTTTTTATATTCGTCCATGAATAGGAATCGGAGTTATGGAAGCACAGCTAACAGTACAGGAACGGAGTTAAGTTTCAGGACTGACAAAATACGAAAAAATACGTTAGATGTCGTCTACAGAACCCTTGTTAGGAGAAGAATGGAGCGTATTTGAATTCTTTTGAATTACTAGAACACATCACCACGTCTTTTAATGATGTTCACTTACTGCAGTCTATCAATTTATTCGTCATACGAAGGGGAACGACCTCACCAATTTATCTCGCACTTATATAAATCTCTTCTGTTTAGTTGTCTGGCAATCACGTGTCACGCGTCAGAGTGTTAAGCAATGCCGATCAAAGTGATGCATTGATCGATACCCTGGAAAAAAATAAAGTGCCCCAAAGGGCCACTTCTCTAAAGTCTCTCCAAGGGCCACTCACACGGGGACCGTTCTCACAGCCCCTATCATGCAATGCACTCACATGGTTTCTGAGCTCCCTAGATCCTTAGCTCTTATCTGAGCTCTCTAGATCCTTGGCTCTTATCTGAGCTCCACTGTACTGCATGGGACACTGACTGCAGAACTCCGCAGGCAACCCGTCACCCAGGCACAAAGAATTCAAATACACGACCTTAATTTCGAGAATTGTTCATGGGAGACCTCTTCTCAAACTGAGAGAGTGGAATTATTTACCTCTGCTGGGGACTCTAGCGGGAAAACAGCTGATAATTGCAAGAGGGGGTGAGAGAGCAAGGATTGAACAACAAGGGGACTTCGGTAATGAGATTGGCAGTACCTGTATGTCGGACATTCGGAATGTATGACAGAGTTTATGCTAGACATTAAAATGCATGCTCTTCAGGAGCATTTCTCTTGGAATCAAACTTCGATGTGCGTGATTTTTGATTCAGTAAACATAAGATCAAATATGAGTCAAACATTTTTGTTTGTCTATACTGTCTATTAATCTTTCCTGGGTTAAATATTAAAAAATAGGAAGACCTTCTGTATTGGAGAAAAGTCCAGTCCCATAACACTATACTTCTGTATCACGAATACAAAGCAGCAGGTCCGCATGACGAAGGGCAAGTAACGCCCCTGATCAATGTGTATTTTCTACCGCTTTGCCAATAGTGAGAAATGTTTGAATGATCAATACAGAATTTTCGCCGAATTAAAATTCAGATGGGTGTCAGTTCTGATATGTGTGAGGGCGGACGGGAGTCTTAACTGCCATTGGTTGGTTATGAATTAACAGACACATTGCAGCCTATTGCGAGAGTCTGGCTCTTAAAGGAAGGTCACACTGGGTGCGGTGGAAGGGAACGGTGACGCATATGTTCGTTCCTGAGTTATATGAGAACTTCCGTGAAAAAACACATTGATCCCTAACGCTTCTTTCCTTCTATTCATATGACTCCTGAATATACTTTTACAGAACAACCGAGGCTAGTCGCATCAAGAATACTGCATAAGGCCGATGCTACATCTACAGTATAATTCACCCATGTCGTCATGTCTGTTTGTCTGTCTGTTTGCGATGTCGGGTAAGGTTCTTAAACATGAGATAGCCTTCAAGTGCGACGATTTGTCTGATGCAGGGTCGTGTTCAACCTTCAGTTTAATAACTTATGTTTATTCAGTCAGATTCTCTGCAGAATATTGCGGTGAAATGTCGGCCAATACAATATTTGAGCGTGGACTAGTATACAAAAAGATAAATTGGGCCATCTATCCGTTGTACATAACTCGCAGTTGCTTCAGCCATCAGAGATACATCTATTTATATATTTATTAAAAATGATCATAATGAAAATAAAAGTTATGTAAGTCCTCCTGTTCAATAATAATCAAGTTTGTGGAAACATTCTCTCTACGAATGTTAATATTGTTGATAATGCGGAAATTAATTCCCTGATATATATTCATACTGAATGCTTGTGTCTGTTTTTAAAATAATGTTCGTACGACAGGTTTCACTATGATAAAATTTGTTGAAGCAAACTTACTCCGGCAATAATGATTTTCATCAGTAATGCAGGAATACTTTGATGCATAATCATCGCTCCCGTCTAGATGACGTCACAGCTAGGAGGTTGTGACGTCACGGATGGGAGGTTGCGCCGTTACAGCTGGGAGGTTGTGACCTCACGGCTGGGAGATTGCACCGTCACAGCTGGTAGTTTGCGACGTCACAGCTGGGAGATTCCAACGTAACGGCTAGAAGGTGGCGCCGTCACAGCTGGGAGGTTGCGACGTCATGGCTGGGAGGTTGCGACGTCACGGTTGGGAGGTTGCGACGTCATGGCTGAGAGATTGCACCGTCCCAGCTGGGAGGTTGCGGCGTCACAGCTGGGAGGTTCCGACATCACGGCCGGGAGGTTGCGACGTCACTGCTTATGCACCATATTATTTAGTCTCGATGTCCTCAAAACGACATCATTCTTTGGGGTAATCAAAAATGATACCTAACTTTATCATTTGCAGAGGTAATAAACTCAATCAATATATACAGGCAGAAAGTTTGGATTTATCAGTTTCCTGGCGCCCTCTGTGGAATGGATGTGATAACTGTACATGACGATTCTTAATATTCACTTTACTACGTTCACGTAAATTTTGTTTTCATTGAAAGTCATAATGTATTGATAAGGCTAATATTTATAGGCTCTATTCACTGGAGCCGGTGATGCTGCCACCTGGAGAATGGATCCTGTTTGAGATTACATTGTGAAGTAAATAATTCAATATCTTTTCGTATCTACGATATTTGTGGCTGTGCACAGACCACGACGCATTTCTTCACCCATTGCAGCAGCTGGTTCTAACTGTGTTACGTCACCAACCCTGGAATAACTGCTTTGGATGACGTCACCGACACTGGAAAAACTGCTTTGCATGACGTCACCGATCTTGGAATAACTGTTTCTGTGAGTATAACATTGATTCGTTGTTTAGGTACAGCGAACATTAACATGGGCCAGAGAGTGCACCGGTGACAAGGGAGTCTGAAAACCAAAACTGTTATGTGAGGCTGGTTCATCTTCAACACACCTTAAGGGTAGGTAATGCTGACACCTATCCGAACACACCTTAGGGGTAGGTAATGCTGACACCTATCCGAACACACCTTAGGGGTAGGTAATGCTGACACCTATCCGAACACACCTTAGGGGTAGGTAATGCTGACACCTATCCAAACACACCTTAGGGGTAGGTAACGCTGACACCTATCCGAACTCACCTTAGGGGTAGGTAATGCTGACACCTATCCGAACACACCTTAGGGGTAGGTAATGCTGACACCTATCCGTAAACCAACAGCCATAGGCTACACGCAGCCACACTGGCTTCGTGTAGTTGGGATCAATCGATTTGGAATGCCTTTATGGAGACAAACTTAAAAAACCCACCATTTTATTAATCGGCTTTCAGATTAATAGAACCGCATTATTATATCACAACCACATTATTATATCTGAACCACATTACTATAGCTCAACTACATTATTAGATTTCAACAACATTATTATATCTCAACCGCGTTATTATAACTCAATCATATTAAATATCTCAACAAAATTACTAAATATTAACCGCATTATTATATCTCAACCACATTATTATATCTCAACTACACTATTATACCTCAACCACAGTATTATACCTCAACCACATTGGTATATCTCAACCACATTATTATATCTCACCCATATCTTCATATCACGACCACTTTATTAAATCTCAACCACATTATTATATCTCAACCACATTATTATGTCTCATCCACAATATTATATCTCAACCACATTATCATATCTCAACCACATTACTATATCTCAATCACATTATTATATATCAACCACATTATTATATCTCAACCACATTATAATATCTCAACCACATTATTATATCTCAACCACATTATTATATCTCAACCACATTATTATATATCAACCACATTATTATATCTCAACCACATTATTGTATCTCAAAATAGGTGCGAGATCAAATTGGAAAAAAATGTATTTGTTTGAGCAAAGACGTCGAAAGGGGTCGTCCTACGGAGCAAATACATAAGTGATTTCACTACATGTCCTTACTTAAGTGAAAACTTCGTCGTTAAGTAAAAGAAATCAAATGAACGAAATGGAAACAGCTGTATTTTTTATACAAACAGTGACGAACAAATTATAAGCCCTTTGGTAATGATTATTTCTTCGTCAGTACGTTTATGAACTGCAATAGTGTATTACTAAGCAAACATATCATTATATCTATCGTATGTTGTTTGTGCAGCATACCCTCTCTATTCTTTGCTTCGTTGGGTAACTGCCCATAGTAGATTCACAGGGTCTATCACGCTGCATGGCAAGTGAGGCAGGAGTGACCGGGAGGGCTTCTCTTTTTATGCGCGATAACAATAGATGATTGGAAGAGAAATGTAGTTGAAAGATTTACAAAATTATTAGCGAACATTAGTGCAGCTCTCGTAATTCATTTTCGTCTAAGTTATATAAACGTAATCATCACTCACGAAACGTAAACTTAAAAAGAGGTGTATATCATTCGGTTTAATACGACGGGTAGAATGAAACAAGCGAGCATCGCATTGAACACCAAGTAAGATTTCCCGTAGGTGAAGATCATCTAAGGGAAATCACTTACATTCAAGGACTACACGTGACTTCACCATGAATGTACTTTATCGTCTTTCACTTCATTAAAGAAGTACGAGTAAATAAACATCGAAGGATATGTTGATTTGTGAGTGGCCTTGCTTGATGGGTAAGTGCTGTTGCACTGTGTATTTTAGATTTTGAAGTTAGTTTTGTAGCAATCGCTTGAACTCAATGTGTACTAACCGTTCGGTGGAGATTACGTCACTCGGCATGCACCAGCTGTGGGGGTGAATATAAAAAATGTATCGCATTTGTTATACATGAAATAATTAAGATGATCTGAAGCGATGCGCATCTTGAAACCACCTGTTTAATGTTGAATCTGAATTAAAATTTCAAATGTCATGTTCTCGAACCAGTCCTTCTGCATCCAGGCAAATACACAGGTTTTCTAACATACCACGGAGGCAACCTAGTTTGGGCCAACATGCTTGTGTTGTCTTCTTACCCTTGTAAACGCTTGTAAGCCTACGAGCAATACACGAACTAGATACCTTCGAATGGACCTGAAAGACTAGTAAAAGTGAAGGCTCGTATGAAGGTCAGGGAGTTGTAATTCAGGGTCACATGCACGATCAAAGATTACCTTTGGTCGGAGACACGTTTCACCTTTCAAGAACACGCACGGGAAATTGAAAGCTGCTTGATAGGGTCGTGATAAAAGTTGTGAGGTTGAAGAAGTTAACGCCTTCGTGGATAACTTGACCGATGTAATTTGGATCTATGAATAAACACCTAGCGTCTGAAATATGTCTCATTTCGAGTTGGTGGAAGCTTAATATAAAACAAAATGATTAAATTACTGTTTTTATATTTGTTTTGAATAGATTGCTTGTTCGGTTAGCGTGCACGACTCTTGACTATGGAATTTTTACGGACACTGCTAATTCAAACAAATTATCCTTAACTGCAGGTAAATATGTTTTGCTGACATGGGACGGGAGGTAAGGGTGGGAGATAAGAGGAAAGGACGGGAGACAGGAGAGGCAAGGATGGGAGACAGGAGCGGCAAAGACCAGAGACAGGGTGTAATGACATAACTCTAATAATAATAATATATTTTGTCAATGTCTGCTTCTACCGACAGGGAGGCTTTGGGTACCTGTACCAGCACTTCGTACTTCCTCAGGTATTAGAAATGATCAATTTGAATGCCATTTAAGAGAACTCTTTGAGGAAAATTTATTCCATGCACATTCCCGTTCCCCCGTCTGCCAAACTCACCTCCTCCACTCGACTGTTAAGTATTCCACCCTGTAACCTCTGGTCACTTTAGGTTCCATTGATCTTTCATCCTACCGACTATAGAGTGCTCAGGAAAACATTGGCAACTGTAACGCATCGCTGGCCGAAACACTTCGGGAGTGGAGACGATTCAATGAAAGCATGGTTCCCAATTTGAAGTTGGATGTTTTCTTTAAAATTTCACACATAGTGAAATAGTGGCAAAGTAACTCAGATTTATTTATATGAATATGTACGACTAGACGGTTAAGGACTAGAATGTGTCGTCTTTCTACAATGGATGAATATTGAGAGAGCAGCACACACAATTGGTGCCACATCGGAACATTTACCGGGGCATTATGGAAGGCAATAATTCTGTTCAGTCTTGCATATCGTGGAAATGGAGGCTAGTTAGTCCTAACTCATTCAGTCTAAAAAATTTAAAATATGTTACCTAAATCAGCTGAAGGCCTTGGAAACGATGTTGGTGTTTTGTGGGGTGCACGTGTCGTAGAGACGTGCTTGACATGCAAGTGATGCGTTTATCGGTCTGAAATATAGCCTAGAAGAGGATTGATAAGCACTTAAAAATATTTTACGTTGCTTTTTTTTCCTTGTTTTATTACAGTGATCCAGCTACAATTCATTCTACGGCTACCGCAATGGCTGCTAAGCAAACCAATCCCCGTTAACGAGTAAAAAGCCGCTCCCCTACGCAAGATACGCACCAAGGACGAGATTTACGAGGCAACGGTGATTTCCGAACCATTTAGCTGTGAAGATTGGCAGTGAGGAGACTGGGTGCTGCCATGAGAAAAGCTGGGACAAGGGGAGGTAGTGAGGAGCATGAAAGCTGCCATCTCTAGAACCGGGATAAGGGAACATGTGAGGAGCTTGTGTGCTGCCACGTCTGGCGCCGAGATAAGGAGAGATATCAAGGAGCTTGTGTGCTGCCACGTCTGGCGCCGGGATAAGGAGAGATATCTAGGAGCTTGAGTGCTGCCACGTCTGGGGCCGGTGTAAGGGGAGATAGCGAAGAGCTTGAGATCTGTCATGGCTGGGGCCGGGATAAGGAGAGATAAAGAAGCGAGTGTTGGCAAGCTACTCACTGTATAAATGTGTATGTCTCTACCAACAAAACAAATCTAAGACCAATCATTCTTAGCCAAAAGCGTGTTAGCAGACGTGACCACACCTTGACTCTCTTTTGTCAATAAAATACTCCCACTGTGTTACGTCATTAACTTTTTCGCTCGCTGGCCTGCTTGTTTAAAAATCATTGAATCAATTAACCTACATTGATAACGTTCTGTTGATTAGAGATAATCCCATATATAATATTCGTAGCTTCGTGTGATACGGATTTTCGAATTGACTGTAACTCGCCAACACAGTCCAACTATTTGTAAAATTGAGTGCTGATAAAACTACGACATCGATTAGCATAGATATGAGGACAAATGGTAATATAGGTACTTCACACGTAAACTAAAATTATACCTGTTGTAATTTACTTCCAGTCTGTAATTTATCATGTTGACTATTTGTTAGTCATCAGTGTTTTTTAAAGATTCCTTCATTCAAAAATGTTCCTTTGTTAATAAACATGAATTTTTTGTTATCTCGTTCATGTAGGAACCTGTTCAATTATCAGACTCATCTTATATGACTCATTGGAATGTGGTTTCTCGGTCCAGATAACATGTCATTTTAACTATGCAGTTGGTTTCAAAATGTTTGTTTTGATATGCCAAAAATTATGTGAGTAAATGTACACACAACCTCATGTTGGGCATTTTATAGTCTCAGTTTTATTATTAAATGTCAGTTTAAACAATAAGTTGTCATGATTAAGTAAATGTCAGTTCACCTTACATATTTCTTTAATTTTATTAAAATCAATAGTCAACTGTAACGTTTTTATCTGTCTTGAAAATAATGAACAATAGAGAAAAGTGAGTGCCCTCTAACAATGTCTATTGATTGCTGGAATGAAGAGCTAAATATACTTACTCACTAACACGAGTTATGAGTTATTATTTATATCTAAATTTTAGATGTCATCTACAGAACATCTCACGTTGACGAAGAAGTTGTACATTTCTTCTGCTGATTCTGATATTTCTGAAATTTGTCAACCTTTTATTTTACCGAAATAAATTCTAAATCCTAAAATCCTTACAAACTCAAACAGAGTGAGAGATGCTCACAAGTCAGATCAAAAGCAAATTGAATCACTCATTGCAACCTGTTTTTCACAATAACTGCATCCAAATTATAAATGGATGACGTCCTTTCCGATAACTCGAACATTTTCCAACTCTCTACTGAAGATCAGTGCCTCAATAGGAATCCTTTCTAAGGGATTGCGCTCGAATCTGAGGGCTTTGAACATTTGAAAAACATCTCATAAAACCCTCTGTTCGATAAACGCTTTCATTGGCAGCGTGCACTGATGTCATTAGTCGTGATTGGCAGTGTTTGACACAGAACTGTATCGAATCGCATTTAAAGAAGAAGCAGCATTACCGAGGGCAGCACTGGCATCTTAAGCAGAGACAGCATTACCAAGAACGGGTCTGACAGCTTAAGCAGAAACAGCATCACCAAGAACGGGTCTGACAGCTTAAGCAGATGAGCATTACCAAGGACGGCACTGGCAGCTTAACCAGATCAGTATTACCAAGGATGACACTGGCCGCTTAAGCAGATCAGCATTAACAAGGGCGGGACTGACAGATTAAGCAGAATCAGCATTACCAAGGACGGCACTGGCAGCTTGAGCAGATCAGCATTACCAAGGACGGCACTGGAATCTTGAGCAGATCAGCATTACCAAGGACGGCACTGGCAGCTTGAGCAGATCAGCATTACCAAGGACGGCACTGGCAGCTTGAGCAGATCAGCATTACCAAGGACGGCACTGGAAGCTTGAGCAGATCAGCATTACCAAGGACGGCACTGGCAGCTTAAGCAGATCAGCATTACCAAGGACGGCACTGGCAGCTTGAGCAGATCAGCATTACCAAGGACGGCACTGGCAGCTTAAGCAGATCAGCATTACCAAGGACGGCACTGGCAGCTTAATCAGATCAGCATTACCAAGGACGGCACTGGCCGCTTAAAGCCGTAGTGTTGAAGAAAAGTTTACTTGTTGACCCTGAAAGCCCGTTATAATCTGTTGCCGGGGACATTCCCATCCATTATTATTTATTTTTTGTTGGATATACTCTCTTAGTTTGTTTGACTGAGAAGAGCGGATAGTAGAGAATATCAGTCCTCTAATTAAGGATCATTAAATGCCACGGTCCCAATCGAACCATCATTAAAACTCGGCTATTATTCTGACATCGTAACAGCGCGGTCGTTGTTTTGGTGTACCAACGCCATTTATGAAAATGAGGACATTCAAGTACTAATCACCTCAAATCAAACGGCTGATGGGCTGACGGGAAAACTATTTTCTTTTTCAAATTTGTGTACCACTGTTTCGGGATGAAGACTTTTTGAGGAATCTAATTTCTCGCTTCTGTCGTCTTTCTTTGCACGAAAGCTGTATTTACAGCCATTGTTATACATCATTCGGACGCAGGAAGCGAGCGGAAAATGACCGGATATGAATGGCACGAATTTCGTGTTGCATATTATTCATAACAGACCAGCAAGGTCAACTCTCGAACGGTATTTCTCCAGGAACACTCGAGTGTGCATCACACGCTACTATGTGCGCCACACGCTACAATGTGCATCGCTACAATGTGCATCACACGCTACAATGTGCATCATAACAATGTGCATCACACGCTACAATGTGCGCCACACGCAACAATGTGCATCGCTACAATGTGCATCACACGCTACAATGTGCATCACAACAATGTGCATCCGACGCTACAATGTGCATAGCAACAATGTGCATCAGACGTTACAATGTGCATCGCTACAATGTGCATCACTCGCTTCACTGTCTACAATGTGCATCGCTTCAATGTGAATCACACGCTACAATGTGCATCGCTACAATGTGCATCAGACGCTACAACGTGCATCACTACAATGTGCATCAGACGCTACAATGTGCATCGCTACAATGTGCATCACACGCTACATTGGGCTTCGCTACAATGTACATCAATCGCTTTACTCGCTACAATGTGCATCGCTACAGTGTGCAGCACTCGCTACAATGTGCATCGCTACAATGTGCATCACTCGCTACAATGTGCATCGCTACAATGTGCATCACTCGCTACAATGATGTCACGGTCTCGGCTCGCACGAGGACGCTGGTCAAATCAGTGTCAATAATTCATAGACACTCTGATAGTTACAAATACTCGCTCATATTATTACCAATAATATTAATCCCAAACATCCTTGAGAGTTTGTATAATTTGGCAGGGATTACAATCGATTACTTTCATTTATAGTTCTAAACACTTTCAAACCCCATTCCAGGAATGTCTGTTCCATTCAATTGGTGATCCAATCCCAACCCATTCATCAAAGTTCGAAAATGGGACGATTTTTTTCGAAACATTTACGTGAACTATAGATGAAGTTATGTCCCAGCTGACGATGAATGGTAGAAAATACATGATTTCAACCTTTAGATTACCTTTGTGCTTAAAACTTAGCTAATTCAATTAATTTTATTTCAAACCCTCTCCTAAATGATGGGCGTACACCTTAAGTGAATTTTAAAGACTTCATATATATTTAGCTCTTCCAAACTGTTGTAGTTATATTCGTAATTGTTCTGAAAAAGGTCGTTGAAAACGTAAAGAGAAATATTTATGCACCCACGAAGCAATACTGGCATATGCATAGAAGTATGATCACTGAGGGCCTCGTTATTTTGAGTTTATGCACATCAGACGTGTACCATTGCGACAGCACAAGTCAGATATTGAGCCGTCTACTATTCAGCATCGTCAACGCAGAATTTCGAGAACAAAGGCATCTTCGAAACTTGATCTGTGCATCCCTTGATAATTATCTTCTACCGTAGTTTGTTGCTGTGCTAAAATACGACGTTATTCTCCTACCCTGGAGTGAAGCAGGACTGTTGGTCCAGAGGGAAATTATCTGCACCTCTTGCCATGTCTTGCTTGCTGCTAACAGCGTTTAGTGAAGAGCATAGCTGCAGAGGGGCGAGAGGTAAAGAAAGTGTACGCATATAACATTATTATATTGAAAAGAAATTATCAATTCTATAAAATCACACTGTCAGTTATAGAGTTACTGACTATGGTTAAAGTTAACGACGAATCGCACTTTTTTGGTGATGCGTGGTTGTTGCTTGGCTGGTGATCATAGCTGTTGCGTCGCCCAAATATAACATTGTTGGACGAGATAAATAAATGAATAGCGCAACGTTTGTAAATAGAGATTGTGTATGGACGTATCCTTGAGACATCCATCGATATAAAAGGTTAAAGAAGTTATTTTTTTTTACTGTCCCACGCGTTGTTTGTATTAATTAGGAGCGTGGTTTGCTCTCATTTAACTATTTTGTTTGGTATGAAGTCCAGCCCGATTAGATCATCGATTCTTCTATCACCAACGACCGACCACTACCACCACACTAAGAAATCACCACTACCACTGCACTGTTAAACCACCACTACCATTACACTAAGAAACCACCACTACCACTACCCTAAGAAAGCACCACTACCACTGCACTGTTAAACCACCACAACCATTACACTAAGAAACCACCACTACCACTACCCTAAGAAAGCACCACTACCACTGCACTATGATAGTAAGTCTTGAAATTACTCACCAAGTATGTAAACTACTAACTGGGACAAAACCATAGAAACTTCTATAAATACTCGGAAAATCTTTCTAAACACTGTATTGATTCTAACGCCAGTCACCATTAGCTGATGAAGGCAGATCGTTAGTTCAGGGACAGCGGGGAGGAGGATTACTTATCAAACGATGCTCTCTGCCTAGCCAACTTACAGTGTTGGGCTGCCTCGAAAAGCGGGGAGGAGGATTGCTTATCAAACGATGCTCTCTGCCTAGCCAACTTACAGTGTTGGGCTGCCACGAAAAGCGGGGAGGAGGATTACTTATCAAACGATGCTCTCTGCCTAGCCAACTTACAGTGTTGGGCTGCCACGAAAAGCGGGGAGGAGGATTGCTTATCAAACGATGCTCTCTGCCTAGCCAACTTACAGTGTTGGGCTGCCACGAAAAACGGGGAGGAGGATTGCTTATCAAACGATGCTCTCTGCCTAGCCAACTTACAGTGTTGGGCTGCCACGAAAAACGGGGAGGAGGATTGCTTATCAAACGATGCTCTCTGCCCAGTCAACTTACAGTGTTGTGCTACCACGAAAACAAACGAAAACACCGATGACTATTTTTTCCTTAGATTTGTCTTTTTTTTTGTTCTGGAATGAATAGCTGGTAGTCAATTCTGCTGTTCAGTAACGAAGGAAAATTCATTTAAAATTGAAGATCACTAACTGAATTGATAATATTCCTTGACAAGCTTTGTCCAGGTATAATTCCGTAAGAAAGTTCTAAGTAAAGTAAAATTTCACGTGTGAAAAGTCGAATTTGTTTTTTTAATTGTTGACTACCATCATTTTTTTTCGCTATTGAGCAATGTGGCAAGCCGATATTGCCGCTGTTCATCAACATCAGTCGACGTTGGCTATGATTTCTGGGTTATTGACGTTGGCTATGATTGCTGGGGGACTGACGTTGGCTATGATTCCTGGGTTATTGACGTTGGCTATGATTGCTGGGTTACTGACGTTGGCTATGATTGCTGGGTTATTGACGTTGGCTATGATTGCTGGGTTACTGTCGTTGGCTATGATTGCTGGGTTACTGACGTTGGCTATGATTGCTGGGTTACTGACGTTGGCTATGATTGCTGGGTTACTGTCGTTGGCTATGATTGCTGGGTTATTTACTAACCCATGTCTGATTGGTGGACTGGCCATCAAATTATGACAGATATATATCGTTACATAACTAACTTTAAGAGAATTCGTCAGGAGAACTACTGACGAAGATCAAACTTTCAATATTAATGGATTGGTACAAGAATAATTGAGGAAAATCGTTCCATAATATAATTATTTTATCTAGTCTAGCAGTCAGGTATTTGCAAGCATTATAGGAAGACCGTTAGCTTCAAACAACTGTCAAAAACCATTCACCAAGATGATCATCAATGAGGCACATTCATAAGAAAACATTTTTCGACTTTTCAATAGATAATATTATCTCTCTATTTCCAAACGTTTCATCTCGAATTTTTCTTCACGTTGCATTAAAAGCCTACGGAATATCGACAGTGTACCGTTTTAACGCTATTCCAATAGAACCGTTTGAGAGAGGCTCCCACCGTGTCTTTCCGATCAGCTAAAGAAAGATCATTGGTCTAACTTCGATCGTTTGTCGCAGGGAACGAGTTTTGTTGCAGCGATTGGTCGTTTTTTAGGTTTTACACGTCGACCTGATAGCTCAATTGCTACTATAGAATGCAAGAACACCTACAGGATATTATGTACTGAACGCAGACTGCTGGAGATGTTCAGTGCTAAAGGATTGACTCTCCGGAGATGTAAAGTGTTCATGGACCGTACTAGTTGTGGTCAAATCGATTGCATGAAGTAATTTTGTCGTATAATTACCGTCCGTTTTATGTCCTTCATAAAGCAACCAAAATGTGGCAAAGCTTCTCTTCTGGTCTGTATTTTACCATTGTTAAAAAAATAGCCCCAGATCGTCAGAAGACAGGTACGAAGGAAATAGATTACTATACTCGACTCCCTCTTAGTCTGTCTCCTTGAGCTCGATGGCACCGTCAAGTCGAATGCATGCCTCAGTGTGTCATTCAAGTTCCACGAGCTTGATGGCTCAGCCAGGCCATATTCTTGCATCAGTATCACACACAGTCTCCACGAGCTTGATGGTCACGCCAGGTTCGAGTGCTCGCCTCACTTTCACTTACTCTCCCCAGCTAGATGGCCCCGCCGAGCCGAGTGTTCACCACAGTCTCACACAGCCTCTCCGTGCTAGATGGTACCGCCAAAAAAAGTGTTTGCCTCAGTCTCACAC
>SDVV010016072.1:0-14347 GCA_016164225.1 Gammarus roeselii
CGCTACCGAATAGAAGGAGGTGTCCTCAAGATTGATGTGGGTGAAAGTTAAGTTAGGCGTAGAAAGATGGGCATTTGTGAGTGCTTACGGACCTAGCAGCGAGAGGAGTGAAGAGGAGAGGGAGTAATTCTGGACTGACCTGAGTGAGTGTATTGAGAGTTTTGGAGGTCATTTCAATGTAGTTGTACTGGGTGACCTTAATGCAAGAGTTGTAGATGTAGTGGTGGATAATGTGATAGGAAGGTATGGCGTTCCCGGTAGAAATGACAGTAGAGAAAACCTGATAGGTCTGTGTATGGAGCAGGAGTTGGTGGTTGGGAACAGTTTGTTCAGGAAGCGATATATTCACATGTACACATGGGTAAGGATGACCCATGGTGCAATAGTAGAGAGAGCACTGATGGATTTTGTTCTGATATCGAGGAGAGTGGTGGGGAGGCTGTTGGATGTGTGGGTGTTGTGAGGGGAGGGTGGAGGAGTGTCTGACCATCTGCTGGTAGAAGGTAGATTAAGAGTGGAGCAGAAGTGGAAGGGCAACAAACAAGTGGAAGGAGGAAGAGAGGTAGTGAAAGTGAGTGGACTGAATGTGAAAAGTAGAGCCAAGGAGTTCCAGCAGGCGTTGAAGGATGAATATGACACCGTGAGAGGACAGGACCTGAGAGATGTGGAAGAAGAATGGGAGACGTTAAGGGATGCGTTGCTGAGATGTGCGAAGAAGGTGTGTGGTGCGCGCCGTGTGGGCGGGTGCAGGAGGAAAGCCTGCGAGTGGTGGAACGAGGAGGTCAAACTGGCGGTGGCACGGATAGGAGGAACGTTTGAGGAGTGGTTGCAGGTGAAGTCGGAGGTGACTTATGAAAGCTACAAAGAGGGGAGAAATGAGGTGAAGCGGGTGGTAAGAGGAGCCAAAAGGGACGCTGATGCCAGGTGGGGCAGACGGTTGTACCAGAATTTTGAGGAGAACAAAAAAGATGTTCTGAAAAAGAGATGAAGAGGGTAAGAATGGGAGAGACCGGAAAGAAGGAAGTGGTGAAAGATGAAAACGGCTAGTTGTTGCAGGAAGATGGTGATGTACGGAAGAGGTGGGCCGAGTAATTTGATGAGTTGTTGAATGTCGAGGATAACAGAGAGGCTGACATTGTTGCTGTGGGTGGTGGTGCTCGGATGCCAGTTTTGAGAGAAAGACTTGTTGCGGACATTACCAGGGAAGAGGTGCAGGAGGCGGTGGATGGTGTACGGGGCGAGGCGGTGGACGTAATGAAAGCAGGGAAAGCCCCTGGTTTGGATGGAGTTGCGACCGAATGCCTGAAGAAGGGTGGAGTAACGATTGGTGAGGTTACTGAACTTGTGTTTTGTGGCAGGCGTAGTACCGAGTGAGTGGTGCAGTGCCTGTATTGTTCCGCTATATAAGGGCAAAGGAGATGAAAAATGAAAGCTGCAACTTGAGAGGTATCAGTCTGTTATGTGTAGTTGGTAAGTCGTACGGGAGAGTGCTGATCAAAAGGATTGGAAACTGTACGGACTGCGCAATTGGAGAGGAACAGTGTGGCTTTAGGAGTGGTAGAGGGTGCACCGATCAGATTTTTGCAGTGAGACAGGTCTGTGAGAAGTACCCTGCCAAAGAAAAGGATGTGTTCTGGGCTTTCGTGGATCTGGAGAAGGCATACGACAGAATTGATAGGGAAGCGCTGTGGAGGGTGTTGCGTTTGTATGGAGTGGGCGGACATCTGTTGAAAGCGGTGCAGAGTTTCTATGCTGACAGCTGACCATGTGTCAGAGTAGGGAGCGAGGTGAGTGATTGGTTCACAGTGAAAGTGGGACTGAGACAAGGCTGCGTAATGTCTCCCTGGTTGTTCAACCTCTATATGGATGGAGTGGTCAGGGAGGTGAACGCGAGTGTGCTGGGTCGTAGCTTGGAACTGTTGGAAGTGGATAGGTGGAGTTGGCAGTTCAGCCAGTTGCTATTTGCTGATGATACGGTCCTGGTTGCGGATTCGGGGGAGAAGCTATGTAGGCTAGTGTCTGAGTTTGGTAGAGTGTGTGAGAGGAGGAAGCTTCGAGTGAACGTGGGTAAGAGTAAAGTAATGAGATGCCCAAGAGCTGTCGATGCGAGCAAAATTATTGTCACCCTAAATGGAGAGCTCATAGAGGAAATTCGGTGTTTTAAGTATCTGGGCTTCCATGTGGAGATAACTGAACTAGTGAAAACTAAAGTAAAGGCGCGAGTGAACGAGGGATGTAAAGTGTTGGGTGCACTAAAGAGTGTAATGAGCTGTAGGACGTTGGGGATGGAAGCAAAGAGAGGGCTGTATGAGGGTGTTGTTGTCCCAACTGTGATCTACAGAGCTGAGGCTTGGGGTGAGAGCAGAGGAGAGAAGAAGGTTGAATGTTTTCGAGATGAAATGTTTGAGGAGCATGGCTGGAGTAACGCTGAGAGACCGGATCACCAACGACGGGGTTCAAATCAGTTGGAGGAAAGAGTAGATTCACTTGTTCTGAGATGGTTCGGGCACATGGAGAGGATGGATGAAGGGAGATTGGTGAAAAGGGTGATGAATGCGGAGGCTAGTGGTCGGAGGCCTAGAGGTAGACCGAAGTTTGGGTGGATTGATGGTGTGAAGCAGGCGTTGGGAAGTAGAGACATGAATGTGGAGGTGACGAGAGAGCGTGCAATGAACAGGCGTGAGTGGAGAATGGTTGTGAATGGTTGATTTTGACGCTGCTCTGATGTGCTTCCCCGCACTTGGCATCTTGCTGTTGGGATGGTCGTGACTGGGGGGAGGGCCTGGCTATCAAGACGCGGCGGGGGTAAACCAGAGAAAACTGTCGGGCCCTGCTGCTGACGACGTATCCTCGGACTGCACTCGTGACCCAGAGTGTATGTTGAGGGGGTACCGGCCGGACTTTTTAGCACAAAAGGGCTACGTTGTGTGAGTGTGAGCATATGAGGGTGTGAGGTGCGTCTTGCCGTCGGCCCCTCTCTTCCTGGGGGGATGCGGCCTAGTGTCTGTTTCTGTATAATCTACAGCGGATTACAATTTTCCTCTTAACGTAAACCAAAACAGGACCAGAATCTTATATCAAGTCCTAAAGCTGACAAGTTCTAACTGTACAACAACATAAACAGAAATATGGGTGTTGAAATTGTTAATGCTATAGTAAAACATTACAGAACATACAATTTTAGTGAAATGAGGACATAACATATACTAACTAATCAAAATTTCCTATGAGTGAAGGGTACAGGTATGTTACCAGCCTGAACATGTAAGAACAATCTTCCATAACCGTACGAATCGGCACAAAATTCAACATTTATGCTTGACTAACACTAATAAAGTAGTGTAATCATACACTAAACCTAGGGTGAATCAGCACTTTCTTTTACTACAGTGGATGACTGATTTCGAATAATGTCATAATTACCCTTATAACAAATTAAGTGCAGTTATTTTAGTAAAAATTGCATACCTTCAGTAAGATGCTACAGGGGTTGGCCATTTTGTCCCGCGGCAAACTAGAAACAAGCTTAGCATACTATAGCAAGTGATTAAGGCAAAATAATTTCATACACTATTAACTAACAATGCTTCAACCTACATAAAAAAGACATGGGAGATGACTTATATCGCTGACAGCAAAAAAAGGGGAGGGGGAAATCTCACTAAAGAGGGGGCAGTGTAAGGGCTCGCGAAATTGAGTTCTGCATTGCTCCCCCTCACATCAACTACTGTACAATTCCCTTCCTGTATATAATGTATTATCTTTTAAGATTGAGGTATTATATTTCAGACCATCGCATTAACTCCCATTGAAAATGTGTCGTAGATGCAGTTTTCCCTCTGGCGGCGGGAATCCTTCCGCAGGTCAACTTGCCATCAAGAAGTGCGGGACTTCAGGTCAAAGTTCCCGGCGTATATTGCAAGGAAACATTCAGCAACAAGGATTTTTAGCGCCAGTCAACCAACGCCAAGAGCGGCAACAAAGAGTGGCCGCGAAGCCAATCAGCATCTGGGAAGCGGCACATGGATCTTGAAATGCTAAGTTGAGGATTAAAAGAGAGTTTTTAAATTAGGAATTACATACAAATTGTAGTAATATTTGTCGTCCATTGTTAGTCTTAGTTAAAAAGAGCAACAATTAGTTAGTTTAAAATGTAGAAAGACAAGTTTTGCATTAGAAATAGCCTATAAGTGGCACAGCCACATCAGCAGTGTGCTTCGTCTGGCTGTAGCCAATCACGTGTCGGCACGGCCAGAGGCTCAGGTCAGACCTTCGGCCAAGCCTCATTCAGCCTCCATCAGAGGCAGCAACAGTTTGAACTCAAGATAATTCTCCTTGCCTAGTGCACCCTGCACTGTTGGTTTTTGCTCGACCAGGAACTTTGGTCGTTTATTAACTGAGTTAGTTTTTTGCCCGATCAGTGTCGTTGGTTGTTTTGGTTTAGCTGAGTTTAGATTTTTCAGTCATTCTACAACAACTGTAAGTAAAGTGTTCCTTTTTTTCTTCTCGCCCGCCAGGACACCACGGCGACAAAGTATTTGTGACACGAACTCCCAACCATTATGAAAGGAGACTACTTTATCAATTGACATCCATTTTTCAATGTCATGTGTTGGATTAAATTCGGTGATAATATTCTCGCCCCATTTTGTTTGGTCGCGATACCATTTATCTAATTCTCATACAACGTAATATGTCACCACGTTCACTGTTTTCTTCTATTAAAATGACTTTTGATCTTTCACGTTGTGCTACAATTTTAAGTTGCACTATATCAGATCTTACTAATGAATTAAATTTACACATGAATTCTCTCGTAACTCCACCTCCCTGGTCAAACATTATTAAAGGTATTGTCACAGAAAAGACAACCTTATAGGCTAAACCCTTAAACTGGGAAGCGCACTCTATGAAGCGTTATAGGTGTGCACGTGGGGAAGTGATTTGGTGTTGAAGTTACACTCAAGCTGTCCTCTGCTGTCTCGGGCAACATTATCGCTGCTTTTTGTCTTTCTACGGAGACAGTTTCCAAATAATTTTTGCAGCATAACATGAATACTTTTGCGCCTCGTTTTGCTATGCGGAATGGACCTTCATAAGGTCTGGTTAATGGCCGCTGTACCGAGTCAACCCTGACATATGCATGCGTGTATGTACGGAGCGCTGGGTCTATTTTGACCTTGATTCGGGTCCATTTTGAAGGGTGAAATTTATGCGTGGCATGACGTTGCGTAATTTTGTCGCGTATTTGTGAGGTGGCAATTCAGTGTGGTTCGAAGGGTCTACAAGGCCCCCTGGTACACGCAGTGTGCTGCCGCACAGCATTTCAGTGACAGAGCAGTCGTTTTCTGTCTCCGGCGCAGTGCGCATGCCTAACAGAACTAGTGGGAGGTTTGTGTGCCAATCTTACGGAATTTGTTGGCACTAGAGGGTTAATTTGAGGGTTCTATGGAATCTTTCGATGATTCCGTTTGCTTGAATGGTACGTCGTTGTTCGTATTTTTTTGGATACCCAGTAGCTTACATAAAGTAGTTGTCAATTTCCCTTCGAAATTTGCCCTTTGTCAGTCGCCAATGTTTAGGGTACCCCGTAGCGGGTAACCCAGTTCATTATGAACGCTTTGGTTACGATTTTTGCAGTCGTGTCCACTATTGGAATTGCTTCGGGCCATCTGCTGTATCTATCGATTATGGTTAGGATGTAGCGAAAACCATTGCTGTACGGTAGAGGACCGACGATGTCCATGTGGACCGCTTTGAAACGATCTGAGACTGCTGCAAAATGTTGAAGAGGTGCCTTATTATGACGAGTTATTTTGGCCAACTGACAATTTTGCCACATTTGAGCTTGTTTGCGAATGGTTTTGCTCATGTTTGGCCAAAACGCTTTGACTTAAATAATTTGGACAGTTCGTCTGATGCCTGTGTGGGTGAGGTCATGCTGAGACCTTATGTACCGCTTGCGCATTGATTTCGGAATGAACGGTCGTGGCTGGGGCAGTGAAAATTCATAGGCGATAACATTTCTGCAATCTAGTTTGTATGGGTATGCTTCGCCTTTTTTGAAACTCCTCGAATTGCTCCTCGACCATGGATTTTAGTTTCTCATCGTGGAAGTGCGCGTTGGCAAGTTCTTCGAGCGTTCTTGCTGGGTCCGAGACCACATTTATCGCATTGATTCTACTGAGCGCATCCGCTACCACGTCATCTCTACCACAGATGTATCGCACGTCCGAAATGAACTCAAGAATGTAGGACAGTTGCCTCGCCTCGCGGAAGAGTGCCTGTTCAAATTTGAAGTTCGCATATTTAAAGTGCTTTATTGCAAGGCACGCTGCAAGTAGCTCTCGAGTGAACGTCGAATATTTTACCTCGGCTGCGGTAAAACGCTTGCTAAAGAATGTGAGAGGTTCTACCTTCCCATCTACCGCTTGTTGCAAGACCGCTCCTGCCGCTGTCGTTAACGCGTTACCACTACCGATAGTTGCGCTGCAGCGTTCGGGAACTTCAACGCTGTAAAGTTTGCTAATTGAATTTTAATGAGCATGAGCGCTTTCTCTGCTTCATATGTCCAAGCTTCTACCGTTGATGTGCCTTTACGCTTGGGCTTTAGTAGGTCATTGATGGGTGAGGCAGGAACTGGTGATGGTAATTCACCATGCGAAAAAAATCTACGCAAACCGTGCATATCCGCCGGTTTTGGGTAATCTCTGATGTCTGCGACCTTGTTCGGTAGCAGTTTGATTCCCCCTGCCGATTTGATGGCCCGTGAATTCGAGATTTTCCTGGACAAATTTGCAGTTTGCCATGTTGATGACTAGGCCGTACGTTAGGAGGCGTTTGTGGTGGTGGCCGTAATGGTCGTCTTCGGTTCTGTTTGTTTTTAACACGTCATCTACGTAAGCGTATGCATTGTCGATGCCTTTAAGCACTTCGTGCATAAACCTCTGGAACGTTTGGGGTGCGCTCTTGAGCCCGAAGCATAATCGAGTATACTCAAATAACCCAAACGGTGTTATGAAACAGCAGTTTTTGGTATGTCCGCTTCGTTGACGGTATGACATAGTATGCCGAAAGTAGATCTAATTAAGTGAAATATTTCGGCACGGCTACTTGTACTGCAAAGTCATGAACGTTAGGAATTCCGTACTTATCGTCTATTGTAATGAAATTGAGCCGCCTGAAATCGTTTGTGGCTCTCCATCCCTCTGCTAGAGCGGAGCAGCCCACAGGCTTGCTGAGGGGCTCATGATTCCTAAGCGGAGTAGTTCTTCAAAGGTCTTTTTCCCGATTGCAAGTTTGTCTGTGGATAGTCGTCTAGGCCTGTTGAATAGCGGTGGCCTTTTTTGGGGCACGGATCTGTTGCCTGCGGTCGCTGGGAGGCAACTGAGTGGAGCCCCTGTGTCGACTAAGAACTGAATGCGCGTCTTGGTACAGTGAATCCTCATGGTCGTTATTTTTACTTTGAATTTGCCCGAGTCTCTATCGATGGCCACATTTAGGACTCGGGTGTGGCGTTTCCCAAAGTCCAAGTGCACGGTAGGTCACATTTTGTGGCTGTAGAGGAAAATTTATAGTGATACCAACACGTATCGAATTTAGAGTTATCACGGGGCTTTGAACGACTTTGTTGCGGCGATTTTGAACGATCGGTGCGCTCTCTACCGCGGCTCTCGCCTCCGCGTCGGTCTGATTGCTCTAGCTTTCCATGCTTCGCGGCTAGGCTCGTTATGCTTGTTTGCAGTTGTTTCAGAATATCCGCCAACTTAGTTATTTCACTCTGTGACGCCGACGCTGGCATTGCTGGCTTTGAACAGGAAGAGAAGAGAAAAATAAACACTTTACTTAGAGTTGCTGTAGAACTTGTAAGATGCATTAAAAAACTAAACTCAGCTATACCAAAATGATCAAAGAAACTGATCGAGCATAAAACTAACTCAGTTAATAAACGATCAACGGCATTGGTCGAGCAAAAGCTAAGAGTGCAGGGTGCACTAGACATAGAGAATCACCTTAAGTACAACCTGTTGCTACCTGTGATGGAGGCCGAATGAGGCTGTAAGGGCTCGCAAAGTTGAGTTCTGCATTGCTCTTCCTCACGCCAGCTGTCGCGCAGTTCACTTCAAGTAAATAATGTATTTTCTTTCAAGAAAAAGGTATTATATTTTAGACTACTGTATTAACGTCTCTTGTAAATGTGTCGTTGATGCAGTTTTCCCTCTGGCGGTGGAAATCCCTCCGCACGTCAACTGCAGTTTTTCCTCTGGCGGCGGGAATCCCTCTGCGCGTCAACTTGTCATCAAGCAGTGCGGGACTCCATCTCAAAGTTTCTGGCGTATAATGCAAGGAACCGTTCAGCTACAAATATTTTTGACGCCACCAATCAGCGCCAGGAGTGGCAACAAGGAGTGGACGCGAGCCAAACAGCATATGGGAAGCGGCACAGGGATCTTGAAATGGTAAGTCCACGACTAACGGAGAATTTTTAAATTAAGAATTACAGACAAATTATAGTAATAATTTTCGCCCATTACTAGCCTTAGTTAAAAATAATAACAATTATACAGTTCAAAACGTATGGAAACAAGTTTTGCATTAGAAATAGCGAATAATTGGCCCAGCCACGTCAGCAGTCTGCCTCGTCTAGCTGTAGCCAATCACGTGTCAGCAAGGCCAGAGGCTCAGGCCCTACCGCCAGGCTAACCCTCACTCAGCCTCCATTCGAGTGTTTCACCTCAAAAGGCTTGACTGAATGTCTGGCTGAGCCTCTGGCCGTGCCGATACGTGTTTGGCATACAGCCAGACGGGGCAGACTGCTGATGTAGTTGTGCCAATTTTTCGCTGGTTCTAATGCAAAACTTGTCTCCCTACATTTTAAACTGTCTAGTTATTGCTCTTTTTAACTAAGACTAACAATGGGCGAAAAATAATACTACAATTTGTGTGTAACTCTTAATTTAAAGACTCCTTTAATCCTTAATTTAGCATCTCAAGATCCCTGTGCCGCTTCCAAGATGCTGATTGGCTTCGCGTCCACTCCTTGTTGCCGCTCTTGGCGTTGATTGGCTGGCGCCAAAAAATCTTTGTTGCTGAATGGTTCCTTGCAGTATTCGCCGGGAACTTCGAGCTAGAGTTCCGCACTTCTTGATGGCAAGTTGACAGAGAGAAAACTGCATCTACGACATATTTTCAATAGGAGTTAATACAATGGTCTAAAATATAATACCTTAATTGTAAAATAAAATACTTTATTTTCAGGAAGTGAATTGTACGATGGTTGATGTGAGGGGAAGCAATGCAGAACTCGACTTCGCGAGCCCGTACAATACAATCCTATCAAAAATATTCTGCGGAAAATAATCAACAAGACGTAAAACTGATTCACATTAACGACCTTTGTAACAAATGAAGTGGAGTAATTCTATGGAAAATATAATAAACCTATAGTAGAATGATCCAGTTGATGACCAGTTTAGCGAATGATCTTTTTTTTCCAGAAGGTAAACCGAAACAGGAATAGAATCAGATATCGACTCCTAAAGCTGACGATAAAGTTCTAACAGTGCAACAAGATAGGTATTGGAAATGTGATTTATATAGTAAAAGATTACAGAACATACAATCCTAATAAAACGAACACGTGACAAATAATAACTAATAAAAAAATCTCCACGACAGGGTAAACCTACACTACAGGACAAGATGTACGAGAAGAGACTTCCATAACAACACAGACAATCGCAAAATTCAACTGAAATAGCCTTACAATACGTGAAACAGGTATACATAACTGTCAACGGGCGATCAAATAGGACTAACAACATTTATCATCTTCAAAAGCTACCAACAAGTCTAACATTGCAAAAAAATAAACTGAAATATTCCGATTAAAAACCTTACTCCATCAGTAAAATTCTACACAAAACCTACTAACTAAATGAAATGTTGCATAAATATTAAAAACTAACGAGTAAATTCATTGTTGCCCCTTAACAAGCCTTACTATTACTGTCATACACGACCAAGCTTACACAATCGTTCAAATCTTAAGCAATACCCAACTAAATATTCCAAGTTAGTGTGAAAATCTATATACAAAGCGAAAATGTAACAAAATCAAGTGAAGTTGTCTAATACCAATACCCTATAGTGAATAATTTACAATAAAACATGCCGTCAAACAGATTTACAATACCAAATCCGTAAATAATAAAATGCAGTAATTCTATTGAAAGTCGCAAACCTCAACTAAAATGATACAAGTGATGGCCGTTTTGTCCTATGGCAAGCTAAATACTAGACTAGTATGGTTTGGATAGTCCCGGCTGGCGGTGTCTATTACTGTATATACATGCGACCACTTCTCTACTCTCTACCGTCTCTAGCGCTTCAGACAGCGGTTAATTATTATTAAATCATTTATTTATATTGTCTAGAATGGGTTTTCAATACTTAGGTCTAACACATCGAACTTAGTTTTCAAATGCGGTATTTGAGTTAGTAAGACAGGAAATAAAAATAAATTTGTGACAACACATCTCCTGTCGGCGGCCAGTTTGCAGCTACGTCATGTTGCAAAACATAATTCACAATATATGCTGTTGATAATCTTATAAAATAATATTCTTAAGTAGGGAACACATGGGCGTGTGATTGATAAATCCAAAATGAATTAATAGAGTGCACACCCTACGAGTCATGAGTGCAATGTCGTTCGTATACGCCCTGTGCTGAACAGCTACTGAAAACATAAAATAATGATTTGGACAATTTATATTAGCTACTTTGTTAATAAATTTCATTTCAAGTTCGTATGCGCCCTATGCTGAAAAGCTACTGCTCCCTAAATTTTAACCAGCTGCTGTAAACTCATTTGGACATGACAGGAATTCATAAATTCAGGCCCTTTGACCTCATATTTGCCAAAATGAAGGGCCACCATCATTGGCCTGGAAGAGTGGAACCTTTTCAGTCAAACCCTAGTGGCGAACCACCCAAGAAGTACCCAATCATAGTCTATGGTACTGGAGAAACGGGTAACATCAAAGCCAAAGATCTGTTTCCTTACCATGAAAACAAGGAACGCTTTGGCAAACCGCTGACGAGGAAGTTCTTTAATAAGGGTCTCAGCAAGATTGAACTGGATTTGATTTGATTTGAGCCACATTTCCACCGGAGCCTCAACGGAACTCATAATAGGCTTCCTCTTTATGACGCGACCGTCATTGATTCGGGTAAGTTCGCACGGCCTCTCGTGCGAAAATATTAGTCTTGTCAAGATAAAATCAAGTGCATATTTCATTTGTGGCATATACGCGTACTAGCGCGTACAAGAGATTAAAGAGTTAACGCGTATCTTCGTAAATGTATTGTTATCTCTGTGCGTAATGGGGTAGAGCGACCACCTCACTTGCACAGGTGTTTGGGGTTTAGACAGCTTCGTATAGTCCGGTGTGTCTTCCGAAAGCGATAAGCTTTTTACGGTAGGTCGGATCAGTGAGTGATCTTTCTAGGTTGTTCGGGGGATTTAAGAACGCTCGTCGGGCTGCCGCGAGTGCGGTGCAATCCATCAGTAAGTGTTTCACGCTGATAGCCACTTGGTGGCAACAGGGGCAAGGTGTTGCGTTTGGTCCTATGTCGACATCCATCAATGGGTTGTGAGTTATCCACGTGCGTCACATGCACAAGCGGTTGATGAACACTTGATCTTTTCTATTGGTGAACTTTTTTCCCCATTCTCCTACTGAGGGTTTGACGGAAACCATTTTTTGTCCACTCTGTTGTCACATTGCATCCCATCGGGATGTTATATGGAAGTTTATGATAGGGAGCCAGTCCCGGTAATGTATTGCAAAAAAAATGTTCTTGGTGTGGTGAGTAGAGGCCGGCTTAGCAAGCAAGTCCACAAGTTCGTTTTTTCTTATTCCCGCGTGTCCAGGGATCCAGCCGAATTCAACTTTCTGACCCATGTCGGACATCACAAAGAGATCGTGCTGCATTTTACGTAGAACGGGATGTTCGTAGTGCAGTGTTTCAAGCTGGGTGAGGACACTTAGACTATCTGAGAATACGACGCATTTGGAGAAGCGATCTGTTTTTGCAATAGAGATGGCTTGTTCGAGTGCGTGGAGCTCTGCAGAGAACACGGAGGACTCCTGTGGGAGGGTGGCCGAGAGTGGGATGTAGTGATCAGCAATCACACTACATTCACACAGTCAATCCAAATTATTACAATTTGTACATTCTTTTGTGTATATATAATTAGTAGTATAGATAATAGAAATCATGTAAATTTAGTATTAGAAATATTGTATATATCAACGTATAAAAGCACCTTAGCAAAAGAATATATCACAAGATCTAGAAACTGTAGGTACAGTCATATACAAACAAACATGGCACAACAGGGATATATTACGTAATTCATGATTCTGGAACAACAACATACAAATACATGAGACATTCTCAAACCCAACAAATTAATGAAAATTATTTATCAGAAATCATCCAGCAAGTATGTTGGAAACACACCGCAGAACGGTTTACGGACGAATAATTGTAACAAAGTTGTTTGTTATTTTCGGAATGAAAGCAAGTGTGGCTGCTTTCGGGATAATTAAATTATTTATAACTTCTGTCATGTGAACATTACAACTTTTCCGTACTGAAAGGGAAGCATTTTTAAATTTTTAGTGACTGTGTGAAGGTTTTTTAACTTTATTCTTATTCATTTCAGAGTAGGATACCGTCTTGACTCGCCTAAATGGTATAAGACTTAACCAAAATAAAAACCTACAGGACACATTTGCGAATGAGATAAGAGTCATTGCTACCTCGAATGAAACAACATAATTGCCAACGATACCCAGCAAGGTGAATATATAATACCTGTGACATCCAAGTTGCAGCTAAGGTTCTTAAGTCAGTAGTGACTGACTTTGAAAAAGTTCCAGAATAGGGTCAGAATTTAAAAGGCTCTACGAAGAATTATATTACATGTTTTCAATAAAAATTGGCTCTAGGAAATTATATTACATGTTTTCAATAAAAATTGAGGTGGGACAACTTGCTCCTTTTCAAAAAGCACTTTATAATCTGGAAATAGCTGTATTGGGATTTGGGTCACAGATAATTCAAATGTTTCTACGTATTAAATTGTCTTCATTGGATCCATTCTCTTATCCCAGCTCGGCAAGTGCTGGATAAAGCTGTGGAATTGGGAGCTAGCAATCAGACGTCATCTTGTTATTTAACCATATAGGCTCCACAATGTTATTTTTAGTATTTTTTTCCCTTTTTTTCATAAATACTGCATGAAGTGTCTGTCTGAGTGTTCTACCGGGGTTCCCCAGGCATAGCCAATAGCTAAGCTTGGAGATCTTTGGTAGTTCTACAGTGACGTGGCAGGCTTCTGTTGATGCCTTGCCAGCTATGAAAACCCCGTGGCCACAGTAAACACAGTGGTAACGGGTGGCGGGAAGGACTTGTATCAAAAGTGCATTCAAAAGTAATGGACTCAAGAAACTTTTCCTGATCAAGACCCTAAAAAAATAGGGAATGGAGAATCCAAAACAAGACCCTAATAAGACTTGGGAAAGAAGAATCAAAAGCTCGACAAGACTTGATCGTGATAAGTCAAGATTAATCAACTTCATCACCATTTTTGCTTCACAATACAAGTTGAGTTTTAAAAAATACCATATAGTGTGTTATTTCAAATCCCTTGTGTGTAAGCTTTATTATCATTAAATAATTAATTAATGAGGTCCTTCTGACCAGAAGGGCTTACGATAGGGATGTCCCCGCACACAGCGGCGGCTTACACTCCGTCCACGGTTTTGGAGCCGTCAGTGTATATAGGGCGGTGCTCTAAATATTATTCCTCAAGTAGTCATAGGAATTCCTGCCGGTACGCATTGGTAGGAGTAGTTGCTTTAGGGTACACTTCCAGGTCTTGGTTGACCGGTGGTGGGTTGATCATCCACATTGGTGTGTTAATTTAAAGGATTCGGTAGAAAAATGAAGGCTTAATAGCAGTACGATTTATGTTTAGCGAGGTCAGTAGGTTGTCCACACATATGAAAAACGGTGGTCATATATTATTTTGATCGCAAAAAGGCGCTGATCGGATATGTTGGTGATGTGGCTGATTGCCGGGTTGTTGATTAGACTTCAGTTTTAAAATAGTATTGTAGCAAAAGATTGTCTCCGCGGAGCGGAAGTGGATGTTTGTTAGCGAACACGTTAAGGGATTTGATTGGGGTGGAGCGGAACGCGGAGGTTGTGATATGCAAAGCATTGTTTGCGATGGTCGAGAGTAGTTTTGGCTGCTGAACCGTAGACAACA